>JAQZBX010030395.1:0-26826 GCA_029593785.1 Cabassous unicinctus | reverse complement strand
GAGAGAGAGAGAGGAATATTAAAAACAACCAAAATAGAAAAGGCATATTACAAAGGTTCAACAGCCAAAAGACATCATAAAATGATGGAATAATGTTTTAGAGGAACAAAGAGAACAAAGAGAAAATTAACTGTCAACCTCAAATTCTATAACCAGCTAAATGTGCATGAAAAAAGATATTTTCAAATGTATTTTACCATCCACACATGCTGACTGAAAGACTACTAAAAGATATACTTCAATTTAAAAAAAAAGGAAGAAAAAATTAATTTCAAAGAAAGCAAATTGAACTCAGAAAGAAAGAGCTGAATTTCAGAAGCATTTGGTGCATGAGTTGACAAAACTATTTTAAATATTTATTGATTGTAAATAATAATTTCATGGGAGAAGAGGCAGAACTTTCCACCAGCCTATAGACTTCTTGAGCCTCTGCTGATGGAATCTTAGATGTTACTGTGATTTTCTAGGGCTTTAATTGCTAGTCAAAAATGGGAGCAGAAGTTGACAGGAGAGTAGAGAGTGTCAGGGGTTTTCATATGCATATCATGCTATTGTTTCCCTCAGAGTTTGTTGTGGGGGTCCAAAGTTATTTAGATTACTTTTCTGTTCATTTACTTGTCAATGATAGATTGGATCGGTTTTGAGAAATCCCTCTTTCAATCTAAAGCATCTTTTGTGAGCTATAATCTGAAAGATAATGTAGGCAAGGGGTAGGGGTGGGCAACTGACAGTTATGTTCTTGAGTAGCATAGGATGAGGTGGCTTAATACAGGAATGTTCACAAGAGTAAGAAAGCCAGTGTTTGGGTAAAATGCATGGGTTTTTTTTTGTTTTTTTTTTTTAAACAAGAAATGGAGATAACTTTATTATAAATTAAATGTACTTTGTGGAAGATTTTTCAAACCTAATATATTACTTACACATTATGTAATACTTGCTCTTACTCTACTCAAAGACCTGGGATTCTGTACTTCAAATTAGATAATTTGACTTTAAATATAGACTGCAACTATGTTAACAAGCATGTCCTAAAATAGAGTAGGGTTTGCCCCTTGGATAAGATTCAAATTCCAATATCAGAAACATACCAACTATCTAAATATTCTCTCTTCTAAATACACTAAATGATAATTATAGTCAACCTGGATTAAGCATTCCCTTACTTCTTGTATTTTCTTCTGGCAACTTATGCATGGGGTTTTGAAAGCTTGAAAACATTCTCTTCTAATTGTTTGCATTTTCACTATCAAATTGGATGCAAGGCCTTCTGAGAAAAAGGAGAGGGAAGATATTAGAGGTCTGAGAAGAGAGATGGGAATAAGTCATCCAATTCAGTTAGAGTGAGTAACTAGGGAGAGTTAGCAGAGTTGGCAGGCAGACCTAAGACTCCACTTGAGAGTACTGGTGATACATTGAAACTGATACTATTCATTACTTTTATGTGTACTTTCCACCCATGTTCATCTCCCAAATGCAGGCACAAAGGAGGTGGAGAGTTGGATATAACCAAGGTTAGAGATTTCTTTGTTTGTTAGTTTTCGTTTTTCTTTAGTTGGAGTTTTGCCAGGCAATGATAATAAAGGAAAAGAAAGAGGGCAAAGCACTGATAGTTTTGGTGAGGGAGTGGCTACTGGCTGAGATAAGTCTCTCCCTTGAAAGACTGAGGACTCCTAGGTGCCTCATCTTTCTTGCCTATTTGATTTGGTCCCTTGGTTCCCAGATCATGCTTTTACGTGCATGGCACAAAGTTGATACCCTGTGTCTAGTAAGGTGTTGAGCTTTGCGGGGCTTGGTTATCTAAGAATATATCAAAGCTTTATTGTGGGAAGATAGAATATGCATCCGTAGTCATTTCCTAAATAAAGAAACATTATAAGCAAACTACAACTTAGCAGTTTGGCAGCATATTATAACTAACCACAAGTTTTCCGGAATTTTAACTGCACCAGCAATTTTGTCATCTGTTACTTCTTTTTTTGCATGTTTCCTCTTAAAAGCTTGTATATTTTGCTTATGTGCTTTATGAAGAACATGTAGAGACTTCTATTTGTGTCCAGAGTGATTAGGATCAAATATCAGGATTATACCACCATTAACATGGAAGAGAATCTCAGCACCAAGAGTTTGTGAACCTCTTTATAGAGATATCCCAGCTGCTGGCATCTCAGTAGCGATTCAGATCTCTGGGAGAGGACCTGAGAGGTCTGTGGCCCAGCTCCAGCTCCAGCTCACTATTCTCCCAAGGATGGAGTCATTTGATATAGCAGGTGCAGCTGCTAGAGGCCCCTGTAAATCTGCCAAGCTGTCCCCAGAAAAGGGGAAATTGTTGTGAGCTGAGCAAGCACTTCCAAATATGGCTATTACAGAATTATAATTAGTATTATTTATAAGATCTCTGCTGTTTCTGGAATTGTTTCTTTGGAAAATTTCCTTGATTATTATACTTAGGATCCATATTCCTGGAGTCTAATTCTCCTCATCTGGCCAGTTATTTTTCATTTATTGGTCCATATTATAAAGAGAGTTCTAGATTGAACTCTACAGTTAGTTCTTGTGGACGCTCTTGGAAATTGATTAGGGCAATGTTACTTTTTCTTTCTCTCTCTCTCTCTTATTTTTTGACAAGTGTGCATAACGTTCAGAAAGGCTTGAGAGAGAGAGCTCCTGTAGAGATTAAGGTTAGGTAGCAGGCATTTTCATATATGCAAGCTTAGACTTGACAACCTTTTCTTTAGTATTTGAAAAATTCTCTAATTCCACTGGAAAACAAGAAAACGTTTCAATAGAAATGTTAAAAGAGTTCTCTGAAGGCAAAAAAAACCATGGAATTGGATAGTCAGAAAATCAAAAGTTAGGTAATACACAGCCCAAAACAGATGAGGAAATGTTTTTTGAAAATAAAAACAATTCCAATGATACTCCAGTCTCAGTTCCATAAATTCAGAAACTCTGCATAAGTCAAAGGTTATAAACCAGTATGAATACTGTGAGCCCATTAAAGATTATATTTATATATGTACATGCATTAATATATGTAGAAAAGATAATATATAATTAGTGACTCATAATAGAAATGTTTTAAAATTTTTTCCTCTTATCTATAGTTATTGACTAATTCTGTATTGAGATTATTTTTATTTCCTGGTAAAAAACATATTTTAATTAAAAACTTCATGAAAACAATGTTTTCCTCTTTACCTTGCAATGTTTGCACTCTTCCAGACTTTCCATTATAGCTTTTTTTTTTTTTAACATTTCTGATTCTGAAAGAAGATTAAGTAATTTTGAGAAAAATACTTTCTCTCATAACATATATTATACTAACTACCAACACAACAATTCATGATAGAACACAGACCTCATAATATAAGGTGTAATCCTCTTATGGGGTCTAAGGAGGGCAGGAGCAGGGGCCCACGCCAACCCCAAAAGAGATTTACACAGAGCTGCTAAGATTCTTATCAAGCTTGGCATTTTATATGTTACAGCTATTTCTCTAAGTTAGCAAATGAAAGCTACAACTTAAAGAAAGGAAGAAGGGAGGGGGAGAAGAAAGGGATGGAAGAAGGGAGAGAGGGACACTACCTGAATCTTGCATCCCTCTCTAGTTTTTATTCAATCACTCTTCTCTTTCACAGGCAAATTTCTCAAAATAGTACTCTCCACGTTCTGTCTCCATTTTCTTAACTTACTCCTCTGAAACTATTCTCAAAGAGGTACCATGACATTCTAATTATTAAATTCAATGGACAGTTTTCAGGCCTTGTTTAATTGACCTAATCATTGTATTAAAATGATTACTCAATCTTTTCTTTTTGCAAAGCTCTGTATTTCCTTGGCTTCTATCCTTTTGGTTTCCACACCCTACTCTTGATATTCCTTCTTTGCATACTTTAAGGATTCTTTCAATTGGATTCTGTACTTGATCAACTATTCTTACTCACAACTCTCTTGCCATATGATCTTACCCACTCTCATTGCTTTAACCTAGATTCTGATTCCTAAATTTTTGTCTTAAGTTATTCCTTTGAAGCTTCAGATTTATATATTTCACTTTTTGCTATATATCTGCATATGGATATCAAGCTGAGTGGATTACTTTTTCCACTAAACCAGCTCCACTTCTGTTCTCTAGCTCAGTTGGTGTTTTCACCATCTACTGAGTAACTCAAGCTAAATACCTGAGAGGCCTCCTTGACGCTTTCTCTTCCTCCCTATCTCACCCAATCCTGTGATTTACAAAACTATTATAATTTAGTTTTATGAATTTATTTAAAACTGTCCCTTGATCACTTGCCTATGATCTAAATTCTAGTCCAGGATCTTATTATTTCTCACCTCAACCAGGGTCATGACCTCTGCTGGATTGGTAATATTAATTTGTATTAGTACCAGCCCCTTCTCTTCTGCAGTGCATAGGAATCACCAGGCATTACATTTCCCAGAATTTCCTCTGTTTTATTCTAAGTTGGAGTTTGCCATGAGAGGAACTCAAGCAAAATTTGGAGAGCAGAAGTGAAGAAAGATCATTATTCTCCGAAGGTCATGGGCGGCAGACATATGGGCAGACTTGAGGTTTGTAGCAGCTTCTCAGGCTTCCAGAAAAGCACTGCTTTGATTCTGCAGACTGAGATGATTGGTTGGCTCTTTCTCAGATAATCCTGAGACTTGCAACAGTTTTCAAGCAAACTTTTTTAGGACTACTTGTTTTGGTGTATCCAGCTAAGATCTACCTCAATGGTTATTTCCCCAAGTTCCTGTCTACAGATTTCCTGATCTTCTCTCCTCCAACACCTGTATGGTTGTGCAAGTCCTAATTCCTATATTTCACTCCAGTAATATTTTCTTTTTACTGTTTTCTCTTTACTCCAACAATATTTCCAGAGACTCATTTTGCAAGACCACATGCCGACTGAGAAAACTTCCTAAATATATCCATTTTCTCCAGTTGGTGCTCCTCTTAAATCCATTCTCCATAGGCTGCCAAAGTGATGGAACACAGATGTAAATCTGATTATCTAATTTGTCTCCTTAAAATCATTCAGTGATTCCCTGCCCAAAACACAGGATGACAAAACCTCCTTAATTTGGAATACAAAATTCTCCATGATCCCATTTGTTTCCCTCCAAATCTTGAGGTTCCCCCTCTTCTCTTTCTAGCCTTGTACTTTAAGCTCATAAACATCAATTACTTGTCATTCCCCACATACACACACTGTTTCTTGCCATACTGTGTTACTCATATCATACCTCTGTCTTAAAGGAACTTTATACACCATGCTTTTTGTGGCCAAGAGCTCTTCCTTCTGTAAGATTCACCTCAAATGCCATCTCCTTCTGACCTTTCCCACCACACTGGGTGGTCCTTCTCTATGTTCTTTTAATTCTCTGTGTTCATATATAACACTGCTCTTATCAATTGTCTATTTAAGTGCCTGTTTCCCCTAGACTGTGTGTCATGGTTGTCAAAGAGGATCTAAGGTCACTGAACAGGATAACTGCTGGCATCCACATAGGAGAATTAAGTAATTCCTTTCCATCCTATGCCACCACACCCATTTTCACTGTCCACTGGATGAATATGGGTCAGAATTAAGGTCCTGGGCATTTATTGGACTATATTTCTAAAAGATGTGTTTTTGGCTTGATAAATTATGGTCTAAGGTAATTTAGTTCTAATTTAACTTGTTAAAGGCAACCAGTGCTAACATAATTACTCTAAAAACCAATAAGGAACATGATAAACTGGAATACTTATAAAAAGTCTTTGTGCAGGCCATAGGGTCTTGAAAGACTTACTAAAAATGGTAGACGTTGAGAACTTCCCTCAGCTCCAAGAAACAGAGAGCTTTGTCCTTGGCCTTTCTCTGTCACGTTATTGTTTTCTCCTTTCTCTATAGTCTTCCTCCTCTTTCTCATTTCCCACTTCTCCCAACTACTTTCCTTGGTCACCTTCAATGTAAGTTTTTCAAAATAAGGTGAATTTATATGTCTGCCTAATTGACTTTATTTGGGACATTCATAACAGCTAGCATTTGTCAACTGCCCATTATGGACCAGGCATTATTCAAAGAGGTTTACAATTACATGTGTTAGTCCATTTGTTCTTCATCACAAATAGCACTACTATTATGACCAATTTCAAGATGAAAAGACTGATTTTTCATAAAAAGCACATACAATTTTTTCCTTTATTAATTTTAACATGTCAACTTACAGAATTGCCACCCTCACTCATTCCTTCCTGTAGAACCTTTCCTATATCTCAAGATGAATCATTTCTTCAACTTGTTCTCCCAGGATAATTTATAAACTTCTAAGAGAAACTTTCATTGTTTTGAAAATTTTGTTTTTCAATTAAAACAAACAAACTAAGGCACAAAGAGATCAAATGACTCACCTGGGATCACATAATTAACTAGTGGCAAAGCCAGGATTCAAACCATGTGCCCTGTTATCTCCTCAGAATATACTTGTAAAGAGCTAACTTCACATAAATGGAATGTCACTTAAGCATGTTTCTCTGTGATTGTCAACAAAATAAACAAATACCTAGGAAAGTATGTGCTATGTAATGACAGAATGGAGAATTGGACAGTCATTATCTATGCAACTTTGTTTTCCCTCAGTATCTTTCCTTGCTGCCTCTCCCTGTAATATTTCTTATTTCTATACTATTTCAGTTAATCAAACCCAAATGGATAAAGATAAAGAACTAACATTTATCCCATGCCCACTATGTAACAAGTTTATTTACTTAATTCTCTCACCGATTCTTCAAATTACTCTAGAGGACAGGCATTACATTCTTCTTAGAAATGAAAAAAATGAGGTTCAGAGAGCTCATATAGTTAAACAAAATTCACAAAGCTGCTAAATCTTGCAGAGGGTTTTTATTTCAAAATCCCATGCCAATATACTTTCTAAGGGGAGATGGTCTGAGTTTGAAAAAATATGAGTTTAAAAAAAAGACAGCTATATATGTACACATATATACACATGTCATGCATACATTTATACTTTACATATATACATATCCCTCTTTGTACACTTTTGCTTTCAGCAGATAAACTTACTGTGTTACTGAAAAATCAGAGACCAATTGACGGAAGCTTCCTTCTATACATCCCTACTTCATCCAGGGTAAACTGGGTCAATCCTTTCTAAACTCAATTCTACCACGCAATCCCTCTGTCTGATACCATTACCTAATCTGAAATCTGGCACCCTTGATTATTCCTCTTTATTTTATTCTCACCACTTTATATAGTTTCTTCCCTTCTCCCTTCTTTTTCCAAATATGCCAAAGTAATTACATATGGGGGAAAATTTGTTACTGATCTCTGCTGCTTTCCTTAAGCTACCTAATTTACTTATAAACCAGCTCATCTCCTCACTTCACTGTTAAATCCCCACGTGTGTGATTTGTAGTCAGTGACTCAGGTTTAACACTTAATAGCTATTGTACAGTTTTCCTTGCTCTTGAATCCATTCCATTGAAGCTAAACTCTCAAAGCTTGCCAATGTTTTTCGAATTACATCGGTATCTTCAACAACTTTCATTTTTTTTCCTCCTCTGCAGCATTTGACACTGTTAACAATTGCTAGGAACTCAGCGATGAAATTTGCTGTTTTCTCTGTTTCTAAAAATCCTCGACTTATGTATGTCCCTTAGAAAGTTTTAATAGTTTCTTTAAGAAACATATCCACTCTCTCAGCTTCATCCCAGAACTGTTTCCAGCCATGACCTCTCTCTACTCAAGTTTAACATTTCTAAACACAAGTTTATAATTTATCTTTCTAATATAGTTAACTTGATCTCCTTTTTTCTTTCATTAGACATCTGACTGAACATTTTAATGTTTCCTATTGTAGCTCTCCCCCTTTTTTTAAATCAATATCCCATTAATTACCAAAGCTCTATTGGCATTTAGGGACTTATACATGATTATGCCATAGATCATTGTTCTCCCTAAAATTGGACATTGTTTTTGTCTTGTTGGATTAATTCTTCTAATCTGTAGAAATTAAATGATAATCTGTAGAAATTAAATTAAACTGTAGGTCTGGTAATAAAGGAACTGTTAGATTCAATTTTTATGATTACACTAAAAAGCTAACTTTTTGATACTTCCTCTCTTGCAGGTCAACCTATTTCAAGGTCTTTAATATACATTTTCAATCCTTAGTTTACTTTATATATAAAGAAATATAATTCAGACTCTTTGGAAAAGTAATTTTATTCTATAAAGTCCTTTTTCTTACTCTCTTGACCCACAATATGGATTATACAATTTATATATTTTTTTATCTTTTCAAAAGACCAGCATTAGTTTTAATGATTAAATCTACAATTTTCATTTTCATTCCTTGAGTTTTACTTTTATAATTATTATTTCCTCTATCTTCCTTTTATTATGAAAATTTTCAAACATGTAAAACCATAGAAGGATGTAACAAAATCCCATATACATGCTCCCCCCCCCAAAAAAAAAGTTAACATTATTGCCATATTTCCTTCAGTTACTTTATGGGGTAAAAAATATGCATGCATTTACAGTGTCCTTTTTTACAGCTCCCTAACCCCATAGCTGTTCCTCCACCCCAAGGCATCTCTTCCCACTCTGTTTACATCCCTGATTTTAGTTCTTCTGGGAATATACCTAAGTAGCTGGATTGCCAGATCATATGGTAATTTACACTTAGTTTCCTGAGGAACTGCCAAATTGTCTTCCACAGCGGCTCCACCATTTTACAATCCCACCAAAAGGGAATGAATGTTTCTATTTCTCTACATTCTCTCCAACTCTCCAACACTTGTAGTTTTCTGGGGGTTTTTAAATAGTGGTCATTCAAGTAGGTGTGAAATGATATATCATTGTTTCGATTTGCATTTCTCAAATAGCTAGTGATGTTGACTATCTTCTCATGTGCTTTTTAGACATTTGTATTTTCTTTCTTGAAAAATGTCTATTCAAATCATTTGCCCATTTTTAATTGGGCTGTTTGTCTTTTTATTGTTGATTTGTAGAATTTCTTTATATATTCTGGATATTAAATCCTTATTGGATATGTGGTTTCCAAATATTTTCTTCCATTGAGTAGTCTGCCTTTTCACTTTATGACAAAGTCCTTTGAAGCACAAAAGTTTTTAATTAAGAGGAGGTCCCATTTATTTTTTTCTTCATTGCTTGTGCTTTGGGTATAAAGCCTACCACAAGATCTTGAAGATGCTTCCCTATGTTTTCTTCTGGGAGTTTTATGGTACTGGCTCTTATATTTATGTCATTGATCCTTTTTTATTTAATTTTTGTTAGCTAGGGGTCCTCTTTAATTTTTCTGGAGATGGATATCCAGTTATCCCAATACCATTTGTTGAAGAAACTATTCTGTCCCAGTTTAATGGAGTTGACAATCTTGTAAAATATCAATTGGTTATAAATGTGAGGATCTATTTCTGGGCTCTCAAGTCGACCATATTGGTCAATATGCTTATCGTGGGAAGCAGGAGTGGCTCAGTGGATAGAGCCCCCGTTTACCATATGGGAGGCCCGGGTTCGCGTCCCGAGGCCTCCTTGTGAGGGCACGCCGGCCTGAGTGGTGCGGTGGGCTGATGCAGCAACCTCACGGCAGGAAGCGGGTGTGGCGCAATGGATAGAGCACCCGTTTACCATATGAGAGGCCCCGGGTTCGCTTCCCAGCGCCTCCTTGTGGGGGCAGGCCGGCTCGCGCGGCGCCGTGGGCTGATGCAGCAAGACCTCACAGCAAGGGGGAGATAAGCAGACACAGAGAAGACACGCAGCGAATGGACACAGCAGCACAAGCAGCAAGGGGGGGATAAATAAATAAATAAATCTTTAAAAAATATATATATATATGCTTATCGTTATGCCAGTACACTGCTGTTTTGACTAATGTAGCTTGGTAATATGCCTTGAAGTCAAGTAGTGTGAGTCCTCCAACTTTGTTCTTCTTTTTCAAGGTGTTTTTGGATATTTGGGACCCTTTATCCTTCCAAAAAAATTTGATAATTGGATTTTACATTTCTGCAAAAAAAGGCTGCTGGGATTTTTTTATTGGGATAGTGGAATCTGTAAAACAATTTGGGTAGAATTGAAATCTTGACATTTAGTCATCAATCGATGAACATGAGATAGCCTTCCATTTATTTAGGTCTTCTATGATTTCTATAGCAGTGTTTTGTAGTTTTCTGTGTATAAATCTTTTACATCCTTGGTTAAATTTATTCCTAAATATTTTATTCTTTTAGTTGCTATTGTAAATGGAATTTTTTTCTTGATTTCCTCCTCAGATTGATCATTATTAGTGTATAGAAACACTACTGAATTTTGCATCTTGAGCTTGTATTCCACCACATTGCTGAACTTGTTTATCAGCTCTAGTAGCTTTGTTATTGATTTTTCAGGACTTTCTATATATAGGATCATGTCATCTGTAAATAGTGAAAGTTTTACTTCTTCCTTTCCATTTGGATGCCTTTTATTTCTTTTTCTTACCTAACTGCTCTAGCAAGAACTTCTAGGTGATTGTTGAAAAATAATGGTGACAGTGGGCATCCTTTCAGCCTTTAGCACTCCATTTCATATTTCTTGTAGGGCAGGTCTCTTGTTGATAAACTCTCTCAGTTTCTGTTTGTGACTATTTTTAACTCCCCCCTCATTTTTGAAGGACAGTTTTGCAAAATAAAAAATTCTTGGCTGGAAGTTTTTCTCTGTCAGTACCTTCAGTATATAATACCACTGCCTTCTTACCTCCATGGTTTCTGTTGGGAAATCAGCACTTAATCTTATTGCCTTTCCCTTATAAGTGATGAATCACTTTTCTCCTGCTGCTTTCAGAATTGCTCTTTATCTTTGGCATTTGAGATTCTGATTAGTATGTGTCTCAGAGTTGGTGTATTAGTTTTTATTCTCTTTGGAGTACATTGTGCTTCATGGATATGTATATTTATGTCTTTCATAGGAGTTGGGAAGTTTTGGGCCATTATTTCCTCAAATATTCTATCTGCCCCCTTTATCTTCTCTTCTCCTCCTTGGAAACCCATGACACATCTGTTTGTGTGCTTTCTGCTGCCATTCAATTACCAAAGACCCTGCTCAATTTTTTCCATTCTTTTCTCTACATGTTTGTCTGTGAGATATCAAGTGTCCTATCTTCTAGTTAGCTGATTCTTTCTTCTGCCTGTTCAAATCTACTGTTGTATGCCTCTAGCATATTTTTAATCTCTTCTGTTGTGCCTTTCATTCCCATAAGTTCTGTTATGTTTCTTTTAATCCTTTAAAATTCTTCTTTATGCTCACCCAGGGCTTTCTTTATATCTTCATTTTCCTTCATTTCTTTGAACTGATTTAGGAGATTTGTTTGAATATCTTTGATTAGTTGTTCCAAACTCTTGTGTCTCCTCTGAATGTTTAATTTGCTTCTTTAACTGGGCCATATATATTTTCCTATTTCTTAGTATGGCTTATAATTTTTTGATGTCTAAGCATCTGATTAGCTTGATGAGTTTAACTTGAAGGTCAGTTTCTATCTCTTGCCTAGCATTTTATTGTTGATTGGCTTTGTGTTAAGGCTTTTTTTTTTTAACACTTGGTTCAACTTCGTCTAGAACTTTAGAATTACCCGTGTTTAACTGATCAGATTTATTCAGCAATTCTTCATCTGATTCTTGTCCTAGGTATGTGGTACAATTTTTAAGATTGCTGTTTGGGCAATTGTTTCACCCCCAGGAGAAAGCTTCCTTTCCTCTGTTCTGTTAGTTTTTGTTTTGCATATATAGGTTTTTGTTTGTTTGTTTTACTCTCCATTAATTGTGTCTAGTTGCTTTTGCCTGGAGAGCAGATTCTGGTAGAGGGTTATCCCAGAGAGGACTTTCCCAAGTCAGTAATTCTCAGCCCAAACAGGGCCAGGGACCCATGAAGGGGATGCAGACCAGTTCCAAAGGGTCTTGGGGAAAGGGTCAAGAAAGATGTCCAAAAGCTTTTTTGTCAGCTTCCCAAAGCTGTGCTTTCCTGACCTGCCCAGCAGATGGCGCTCTTCAGCAAACTGTTCCCTGCAGCCCTAAGGAGGCAGTGTGTCTTTAAACTGGCTTCATCCTTGTTGGGAGTGTGGTTGAAACAAAGGCTGCAGTGGTCCCTGGCCAGGGCAGGCTAAAACAGCAGTTCAGAGTCAGGACCCAGCAATCTAAATTTGCCAATCAAAAGCAATAATCAGTTCTCAGCCCTCGTCCCCACCCCCATTCTTGTGGAGGAGGTCTTCCACATTCCACTCCACAGCAACTAGCCAGGGACCAGACCTGAGGTGGCTTGCCTTGAGAGTCAGGGATGGATGCTATCCATGGTGGTGGAGCAAGTTACTCATAGTTTTTTACTGTAGTCTCTCAGACCGTTCATCCCATTCTTTCCTGGATGTTGTACAGTGATCCCCTGGTCTCTGGAGTCCCAGAAGAATTGTTTCAGACAGATTCTGCTTATCCACTAATTGTTCTCAGAGGAAGAGTGAGTCCTGGAGCTTCCTACTCTACCATTTTCCCAGAAGCTCTCAAACTGACAGTTTTAACTAATCTTAATGATTACTGCCAGTAGAAATTATTACTGAAATTCTCAAGTATTTATTTATATGGGAAAAATAAACTGATTTTTGTCAAATATGTATCACGAGTTTTACTATTTGAAGAAAAGAAGAATCACATTGGAGAATGCAGTTTTACCTTTATTAACAGAAATGATACCCCAACATCTTTTCCAGAGATTTTATTTGAACCCCTTTGCCAATTCTTCTTCCAATTATTTATTTACCTGGAAGCAAATAAATAAAGTTTACTTACATGACAGCAGAGGATTTCCTGCTTGTCAATTTGAGAATGCCTAAAGAGCTTCAGATTTTGTGGCTCCCCAAAGGGACCAAAGGAAGGATTTCAAATTGATTATCTAAAATCCAGTTCCAGGCTCTTGTCCACCATTCAATTATTGTTCTTTCTAATCTCTGATGTTCTGCTGTCTTCTGTTTGATGAATGTCTATGACTGTCTTCTGGCTCACCCCTCATTTCTTGTTCTTTGGTTTGACATCCTGAACCCTGTTGCCTACTCACTGTTTCCAAAAAGAACTAGCACATGGGTGACCCTTTAGCTCAAGAGAGTTCAGTCTAGTTTCCCAGACTGCCTTGCTGGCTCCAACTCAGGCTCTGCTTCTGGCACTTCAGCAAACTCACTCCACCCTTTGTGGAACTAGGAAGGCACCACTGCAACACAGTCCTCTGCTGCTTTCTGGTGGTCAAGGCATTTTAGCCATTTCTAAATAGGCACCTGCAGTATATACCAGGCAGCTTCCTCTTGGCAGGATTAAAAACTGTGCACCTCATGGTCACTGAGATTTTAAAAAGAAAAAAAAAAAAAAAGATTGGACTTTAACTGTAAAGTTAGATGCAGAATGTTTTTTAATAAACCCTGCCATTTTTACATTTTCATTGTGAGACCGATTCTCTCCCTGTGCTCTGGAACTTTAATTTAAATTATAAATTGTTACTGTAAATTCTTTTGACCTTCAACTAGACCAAAAAGACCAAGAAAATTCCAGTGGCTTTCTAAACAATTCAGTTCTCATTTTTACTCAGTGCTCTTCTGTACCCTCTATTGTATGGTAAAATCCCTGAGGGCCAAGATAAGATACTAGGTTTGCAACTTACAAACAACAACCCTGATGGTTTTAATAACAGCAGAATTAAGGTGGTTGTTTTTTTTTTTTTTTAAGGTATTACCTTGAAATTCAAAATGTAAGCAAAGCTATACAGACATGTGGATCTGCTACACTGTCCTGATGGACAGTTATGCTCATCTTGGTTATCCACTTGTAATACTTATAATGTAGATTTGTAAATTGATTCCTACCCCCCCCCAAATGAACAATCCCAAATTGGAAACTACATTTTAAAAATGACTTAAGAATAGCAGATAACTTCATATGCAAGAAGTGGGCATGTCATAAAATATTCAAAAGATAATGCAAGATTAACTGAAAACAACACTGAAAATAGAGAAGCATCCAAAAAATGCATTCAAAGGCCTTCAGAATAAATTTGCAGATAAAGGCACACCTAAAATTCTAAGAGAATATGTTTATTTTAAAAATTAGAATTTAAAAGCTGTCTTTAGTACCTTGATCTGAGTGAACTTTAGAACAAGGAACCCATCCTCCTTCCACATACATTGAGTATGTATGGAAAAAACACAGAAAATTGTTGAAGATAACTTTTCCTCTGACACCTTTGCATAAATGAATTGAATGCTTTTTTAAAAAATCTGTACATTAAACCACTGTTCTCAATGAAGGGGTGATTTTGCTCCCCAAGGCACATTTGACAATATCTGGAGACATTTTTGATTGTCACAACTGGGATCTTGTGGGAGGGGGCTAGGGATCCTACAAAACATCCTGCAATGCACAGGACAGCCTCACACAACAAAGAATTATCTGGCACAAAATGTCAATAGTGCCATGGTTAAGAAACCTTGAATTAAACAATCACAAATCATCTTTGTCAAAATAGATTTCTAAGGAGAAACCCAGAATATTTTGGATGGTAAAGAGGGGATGTTAAAAGGTTATTTATTATTCTGCAGAAAAGTATTATTTGCATTGAATTTTTTTTTTTTTTTTTTTTTTTAGTTAGGCCAGTAAAAATAATTTATTTGGGAAATGGGGGAAAGAACAGAGCTTGCTGAGAAATGGGAAAGATGGAAATACACATCAAGATTTGGTGTGGGCCCCTCTAGGCAGAGAGAGCCTGCATTGGATTTTGATATACTCCTTTTGCAGCACCAAGATTTCTCCAATCATTGAGCATTTAATTAATGATGTCACCAACAGAGTGGAATGGTGTAATGAAGTATTTTTGGAATACAATGTAAAACATTTCCAATTCTCTAATTGGAATGGAAAAGAAGGCATCTGTCAAATCAATGATTGAATATCATATATCTGAAGCTGTGTTAACCTGCTCTTGCAAAATTAACACATCTGGCTAAACAGTCTGCAGTGGTTCAAAGTCATCCTTCAGAATCTGTCTGGTTTTTGCAGGGATAAGACTGATATATTAAAATGGAGATAAGATGAAGACCACCCTCCTTTCATCTTTAGGTCTTTAAGTGTGGCACTAATTTCTTCCATTCCCTTCCCTTCCCTTTCCTTCCTGTCCCACCCTCACCCCAGGAAGAAATTGTTTTTGTTTTTACCATCTTGGCCTCAGGGAGGAAGTTTTAGAGGCCTCCATTTGGCTTATCCCTCTATGATAGTTCTTACCCCACAGGCCAAGGAAACTATGGAAGTTGTGCCAACTCATAAGCATATCTATTCCAATTAGAAATCCAAGGACTGGAGACATGAACACCAGGTGAGCTCACTATAAACTGCATCTAATACAGGATTTCATTTATTACTTAGCCCTCAAATTCTTCCACTCTGACAGAGCGACCATGGTGATGCTTGGGTCTTGGCCTCAGTTTAACTTTGATTCTGTTTCCAATTTCTTCTAAATGTTTGGGCATTCTTCTTTTTCCAGTCTATAGTTACCCAAGTTAATGGCCATATATCCCTTTCAGGGAGGGCTGAGGGGATGATTATCATGTATACTTGTCATGGTATTGCAGGGTCTACCCTCCTAGGGACCCAACTTCTCTTTCTTTACATGGGTTGTGGGCAAGATCCAGAAACTGGGCAAAGTATCATGACCTTTTTTGGGGGGCGGGGGGGGGGAACTCTCTTCAGCCTCCTGAACATCCACCCTTGATTTATTTTGATTGTAAAGACTGAGTACTCTTCTTTGTTGACTTACCATTTATTTTGCCCTTAGGGCCACATGTTCTAGTAACCATCTCCATAATTTTCTACAGGTCACACCCCCTCTTCCCCACAATTTAACTGCTCATTACAATATTTATGTCCAATAATTATGGCTTCTGATTGTTAAATGCTACCGCTTAGCTTCTATTATACAGGGTTTTATCATTCCCACTGCTATCTATGAGCCCAGTTCTGTAATGGCATTGCCTACCATCAGCTCATAGGACAGCCATAACTAACTTTACAGTGATGCTCAGGTGGCCCCCCTCACAAGTACATTCCTAATTGCTTTGAATTTAGTCCTCTGTTGTGTTTTCCAGGACCCCAAAATACTCATCCCTCTTTCCGTTATGTAACACAGCTATTTGGCATTTATATCTGACATAGGATGGGCCACTGCTTTTTCCTTGCTTCTAAAAGCTATCCTAACAGCATGTTCACACCATTCCCTGGGGTTTCTGCCAAATCAATCAACTCTTCCTTATCCAACACTACGTTCTGCGCCACTTGGATCAAAAACTTTCATAATCCATGCATAGTTTCCTAGCTCCTATTGGAAGACGGGACTAGGTCCTGAAGTTCTTGTGTGATATGGCCCCTTTCTTCCTCCAGCAGGCCCAGCAGAACTTTGGCCAAGTTATTTTGTGATTTAACTCTTGTTATCGGCCTAGTGGCCATGAAGGGAAGTGGGAAGAGATTCTGAGGTAGAAACTGTATTAGTTTCCTAGGACTGCAGTAGCAAATTACCACTCAATAGGTGGCTTAGAACAACAGAAATTTATTCTCTCACAGTTCTAGGGGCTAGAAGTCCAAAATCAAGGTGTTGGCTGTGCCTTGCTCCTTCTGAAGCTCTAGGGAAGAATCCTTCCTTGCCTCTTCCTAGTTTCTGGGGACTCCTAGCAACACATGGCATTCCTTAGCTGGTAGCTTAATCACTCCAATCTGTGCTTCCATCCCTGTGTGTATATCTGTGCGTTCTCTTTTTTTTTTTTAATATGGTGTGAGGTCATGGTCCAGCTTCATTCTTTTGCATATGGATATACAGTTTTCCCAGCACCATTTGTTGAAGTAATCATTATTTCCTGATTGAGTGGACTTGGCACCCATCAAAATTCAATGGGCCATAGATGTGAGAGTTTATTTCTGAACTCTCAATTCAATTCCATTGGTCTATGTGTCTGTCCTTGTGCCAGTACCATGTTGTTTAGATTCCTGTCACTCTATAACAAGTTTTAGAAACAGGAAGTGTGAGTCCTCCAACTTAGTTCTTCTTTTAAAAGATAGTTTGGGATACTTGGGGCCCCTTCCTTTCCACATAAATTAGATGATTGGCTTTTCCATTTCTCCAAAGGCTGTTGGAATTTTTATTGGGATTACATTGACTCTGTAAATCACTTGGGTAGAATTGACATCACAACAATATTTGGTTTTCTAATCCATGAACATGGGTTGTCCTTCCATTTATTGAGGTGTTCTTTGATTTCTTTTAGCAATGTTTTGTAATTTCCCATATATAAGTCCTTTATATCCTTGGTTAAATTTATTTCCAGATATTTGTTTTATTTGCTGTTGAAAATGGAATTTTTTTCTTGATTTTCTATTCTGATTGCTCATCACTATTATTCATCACTAGTGTATAGAAACACTACTGATTTTTTGCTTATTGATCTTTTACCCTGCCACTTTGCTAAATTCATTTATTATCACTAGTATCTTTGTTGTAGATTTTTAGGACCTGCTATATGTAGGATCATGTTGTCTGCAAATAGGTAAAGTTTTGCTTCTTCCTTTTTAAATTTGGTGACTTTTTTTTCTTACCTAATTGCTTTCAACAGAACTTCCAGTACAATGTTGAATAACAGTGGTGGGCAGTGATATCAGAGGGAAAGCTTTCCATCTTTCACTGTTAAGTATTATCTTAGCTTAGTCTTTTCATATATGTCCCTATCATTTTGAGGAAATTTCTTTCTATTCCTAGTTTTCTGAGTGTTTTGTGTTGTTTTGTTGTGTTTTTTTTTTTTTTAATCAAGAAGAGATGTTAAGAGTTTGTAAAATGCCTTTTCTGCACCAATTGAGATGATCATATGTGTTTTTCCCCCCTTTGTCATATCAATGTAATATATTACATTAAATGATTTACTTTTGTTGAACCATCCATGCATGCTTAGGATAAACCATACTTTATCACTTTATCATGGTATATAAATATTTTAATAGGCTGTTGAATTTGATTTGCTAATATTTTGTAGAGGATTTTTGTATCACATAAAGGATATTAGTCTGTAATTTTCTTTTCTTGCAGTATTTTTACCTGGCTTTGGTATTAGGGTGATGTTGGCCTTATAGAATGAGTTAAGGAATATTCCCTCCTCTTCAATTTTTGGAAGAGTTTGAGCAGAATTGGTGTTACTTTTTCTGGTGGTGTTTGGTAAAATTCACCAGTGAAGCCATCTGTCCTGGATTATATTGGGAGTGGGGGGGTGGAGTGATTACTGATTCAATCTCTTTAGTTGTAATTGGTCTGTTGAGATCTTCTATTTCTCCTAAAGTCAGTGTATGTTGTTTGTGTGTTTCTGGAAATTGCCCATTTCATCTAGGTTATCTAATTTGGCTAAGGTGGATTGGAGTGATGTATCCCAGAAAATCATGTTCTTAAACTTAATCCATTTGTGTGGGTATGAACTATTATAAATAGGACCTTTTGAAGAGGTTATTTCAGTTTAAGGTGTGGTCCAGCTGAATCGGATGGGTCTTAATCCTATTACAGAAGGCCTTATAGGGAATCAGAAAGCCAGAAAGAGCAGCCAAAGCTGAATGTCAACAGAACCTGGAAAAGAAGGAAGAAGCCAGGAGAGACCGCCATGTGACAGAAAAGTGAAGGAAGAACCAATGATTGCTGGCAGCCAGCCCCAGAATGCCACAGTCTTCTGGGAGAAAGCATCACCTTGATGACACCATGATTTTGGACTTTTTCTAGCCTCAAAACTGTGAGGAAATAAATTCCCATCATTTAAGTCAACCCATTTTATGATATTTATGTTTAGCATCCAGGAACTAAAACATTGGAATACAGTTGTCCATAGCATCCTTTTATGATCCTTTGTAACTCTGTGGAGAATTAATAATGACCCTCCTGCTTTCATTTCTGACTTTAATTATTTGCTTCCTCTCTCTTTTTTTCATAAGTCTGGTAAAGGGTTGTCAATTTTATTGTTCTTTTCAAAGAATCAATTTTTCATTACGTTATTTCTCTCTAATTTTATTCTCTATTTCATTTTTATCTGTTCTAATCTTTATTATTTTCTTCCTTCTGCTACCTTTGGGTTTAGTTTGCTATTCTTTTTCTAGTTCCTCCATGTGTACAGTTAGATTATCTAAATGCTCTGATAAGCATTTAGAGCAGGCATTCTTAACCTTTTTTGTTCCACAAACCCTTTTGCCAATCAGGTAAAACCATGGACCCCTTACTAAGTCCACACTATACTGTATATTATTTAATGAATATATCACACCTGCACCAACATGTCCCCACAAGAATGTTTTTTTGAATTTCAATTCAAACTCACAGACCCCTTGTTAAAAACCCCTGATTTAGAGCTATACACGCCCCTCTAATCACTCCCTCCACAATGTTCCATAAGATTTTTATGTGATGTGTTCTTATTTCCATTCATTTTAAGGTGTTTCCCTTATCATTTCTTCTTTGACCCCTTGATTACTTAAGAGTGTGTTATTTAACTTCCATATATTTGTGGATTTTCTAGTTCTCCATCTGTTATTGATTTCTAGCTTCATTCCATAGTGGTCAGAGAAGATGCTTTGTATAATTTCAATCTTCTTAAATTTACTGAGACTTGTTTTGTGACTTAACATGTAGTCTATCCTGGAGAATATTCCATGTGCACTTGAGAAGTATGGGTATTCTGCTGTTTTGGGGTATAAAGTTCTATATAAGTCTATTAAGTCTAGTATATTTATAAAATTGCTCAAGTTCTCTGCTTCTTTATTAATCTTCTGTCTAGCTGTTTTATCCATTGATTAAAGTGGTGTATTGAAGTCTCCAAATATAATTACAGAAATGTCTATTTCTCCCTTCAGTTTTGCCTGTTTGCCTCATGTCTTTTGTGGCACTGTGGTTAGGTGCTTAAATTTTTATGATTGTTATTTCTTCCAAGTGGATTGCCCCTTTTATTCTTTGTCTCTTATAACAGTTCTTGACTTAAAGTCTATGTTATCTGATAATATAGCTACCCCAGCTCTCTTCTGGTTACTATTTGCATGGGATATTTTTTTCATGTAGGTAATGCATATTTATTGAAAATTTTCTTCAATGACAATGGTCTAGTAAAGACCCCAAATTACAAAACACAATGGTAGTTAATACTTTTAAAAATAAAGTGACATTGTTTTACAGATTTATGCTAGTTTCCTTCAAATCTCAGTCTGTCTTTTTCATCAAAAGGAGATAATGGAATTTGTGTTAATCTTTATGATGTAAGAGTAAAAAACTGCATTCCATTGACAAAAAAACATAGTTTTGCTCCCAAATAGTACAAATCTTTAAAGTGACTTTTTCCCAACAATAAATATAGAAAATAGCCATTAGCAAGTGTATTACCTTCTTCAGGGTTTTTTTGTTTGTTTAAGAAGTACATCTTTCTCCTTATGTCAGAAGACCCCAGATATTTCTCCAAGTCTTTGGTGCATTTGGCTGCTTGGCATGAAGTTCTCACTCGGGCCTACCTGCCAAGTCCCTCCTGCTGGAGCCCCTGGCCAAGAGACACTTCGAGATATCCCACAAGCCTCTGCCGCATCACAGGAGGGGAGGCTGGTTTAGAATGACTCTAACAAACTGCAGATGAAAACAGACCCCTTTTGAACAGGTGTCCACATGTGGAGATGTCACCAGCTCTCCTGCCCACCAAAGCCAGACCAGAAGGCTCTTCAGCCCTCACAGTCAGCAGCCTGAAGGTCACACAAAAGGTCCTCTGGTGGGTGGGTCTGCTGCATGAGTTTCACCCTGGGTTTCCTCCACTTCAGCCTGCTCTTGGCCTTGTTGATTTGTAATACAAAGAGAGCCAGGGCTACCATGGCACCCAGGAAAGTAAAGAAGGGGATGGTCTCATCCACCTCCTGGTTGCAGCAGCAGGACATTAACCCTCCAGGATGTCCCAAGGACCACTTTCTCCAGGAGACAAAGGCCTTATGTAGCGGCAATTTGTTCTAAAGCTGAGTAACACCAGTTTTCCAGGTTGATGGAATGTAACTTTTAATATTTCCAAAGATTATTGGGAGCTGTCTCATTCAAAGGCTGTGGCTTGGCCCAAGACAAGTGAGGACAAGCTGGCAGAGCCTGTAGTTTCAAATCCCCCATGTGGGCCTCAAGAACTTTCAAGTAGCAGTAAAGATGGGGTTCGCTTCCATCCTCTCTGAAATGACAGAGCCTGCACCATTGGGAGGACATTGCAGTCTTCCAGAGTGACTGTGGTTGGGAGGGGTCACCCCATATGATGTGTACTGAAGGAGAGTGTCCAGAAGTCCAAAGCAGTCCTTCTGTCAGTGACTGTCATCCAAGCAATTGGAGTCTCCTTACAGCAATGTGGCCTCCACCCTCAGCTGGAATCTGATAAAGCCCCCAAATCAGGACATTTGAACGACTGCTGTTTCCTGCTTTAAAATATCCAGGTTTTGGTCCTTAGAAGTTTCTGTTATCATTATGCCATCTTCTGGAAATTTAGCAATGCTGCATCCTGATGCATAATACATTTCATGGTTTGCCCAAGTGAAATCTCCTTCATACTGGCAATTGCTCAAGTCCATATTCCCAGACAGACCAAAGTTCATTTAGAGCTGAGGATAGTAGCTCCTCCCATATCTGGCATCCACCACTGTCTTGTGTTTTCATGACAAAACTTTACTTTTCCCACAGTGGACATGTCATACCAGTCATGTAAAACAATGAGTGAGAGGCTGCTGTCTGTGTCCCTCCTTAGCTTGTCAATCTCTTCGGGGAAGTACTCTTCTTCACTGTCCACCATTAGCAGAATTTCACACTGATTAGCATCAAAGCATGTGTAGGAAGAGCCAAGCTTGTCAACAAAGCCTATGCTTCTCAGATACTGGTACATGTCCCTGAAGTTGGTGTGGATGTGTTCACCATTCCAATCCAAATGGCTATTTTTCATTCTTAAATTATCCCTAGGGAAATAGCTAGGTGGATAGTGGAGATTGTGGTAATGATCCCAGAGAACTCCCTTGCTTCGAGGAGGAGTAGGAATTGTGTTCACCTTAATTGGGGGCTTCACTGCTGAAGTCTGCGCTGCAACATTTTTTTGACTCCATCTCTGCTGAGGAGACACCGGTGATCATGATGTGCCCCTGGGAGATGCCTTCCCATGAAGCCACCTTCTTGGTTATAGAGATGGAAAGAGCCAGATGGCCTGACCAAGGCCATAACCCTGAGGAGTAAGAGAAAGCAACTGCAATGTTGTCTCCATTCTGGGACAAATAGGGCTGCCACACATGCTTCTCTACAATTCTTCCTGTGACTCCCATGCCATTGAGTACCATGACATTAACAACTGTCAGCATCCCTCCATAGTAGGGCTGGGAGCAGTAGGGCCAAATGTAGGGACACTCAGTCAGATCTATGTAGCTGGGGCTGAAACTGTCCTATGGCTTGTAGGCTGATGATCTGATAGGTTCTCAGGAGATTGAGCATGCCATGGCCTTGACACCAGGAAGCCTGCAGGTAGACACAATCAGGGCCTGCTTCATGCTGGCAGGGTTCACCAGTTCACACTTCTGGACCATGCTTACTAGCAAGGTGGCAGTGCCCACTACCACCAGAGAAATGATGCTGGTCCCAGAGAGGGCCTGGCACCCCTCTTTAACACTGGAACCCCTCACTCCAGCACCACATGAAACAATGCCAGGTTTCACACAACCATAACCTCCTGGCACCTCCCAGATTGTCATCTACCTAGAAGAAAAGCAGGGGATGTTATCTTCAAAGTCAATGCCTCCTACTCCAATCACATTCATTTGATCAGCAGGATTATTCAGAGTGTCAGAAAGAGGCCTGTTGTTGCCAATAGCAGAAACCATAATGACACTGTTTGCTGTTTACATCCATACCTTGTCAACAAAGGGATGGTACATGAAGTTGGGATCACTGATGCTGAGGTTTATCAAGTCAATATTCTTTAGGGTGGCTTAGTTGAAGGTGTCCCAAAAGCAAGACATACATGATACCTGATTATTGGTAAAGACCCTGAGAATACGGATTTCTGCATCCAGAGCAAATCCTTAGCATTCTATAATGCTGGCTATCATGCCTGCTACAAATGTACCGTAACCCAACCCGCTATCCAGAGTTCTTTCATTGGTTCAGTTGGTTCTCTCCTTCACGTTTTTGAAGTGGGGATGCTTCTTGCTCAGCCCAGTGTCAAACACAGCAACTCTCGTGTTAACACCTGTATATCCCATCTGCTAAAGAGTGTCTGCCTGCACGGTCTTGGCAATCTGCCGTTAGATGGCTCTTAGCAACCAAAGATTCAAGTGTCTTCCCGTAGCGTGCCAGAATCCTGAGATCAGGGAGAGGCTTGCTCTTCAAAGGGGGCATGAGGATTGCCATTCTCGCTCCATCTGGTTTCATTACAGGGCACGATGGGATCAGATTAAGCATAGTTGAGGGAATGTAAGACTTTCCTAAGAGGGAGAGGGTCACTCGTTTAATGTTTGATCTTCAAGCTTCAGCAGCCCAGTTCTCTGTTTTTCTTTCATCTGAATCACCTCAAAATCACTAGGTTAGTCACTGGATGGATTGCTTCAAGAAATAATTTTCCAATTGTCTATTTCACTGCTCTTCAGGGCACTTGAAATTAACAAAATTCTAGCTTTGGCTATAAAGTACCCAGTGAAAGCCAAGATATATTCATATTCCACAACTGTGGAAGAGAATTTCAGCTTCAAAGCCAGGTTGGAACAGCCAGGGCACAGTGTCTTTCCAAAAGATTTCTTTTCGAGTCTGTTACCCAGATGTCTCTTCCCACAGAGCAAAACCATTAGCAGAGGCAGCCAGTTGTTGACAAGCTTCATGTTCTTAAGTGAATGTGGTCATAAAATCACATAAATTCAAATCACACTTTTTGCTTCCTTGATTATCAGTTAATTTACTGATCAGCCATCTTACAGTCTTGCCCAACATAAATAAAAGTTAAATATCCTGGCCTTTTGTGGTTTGGACTGAAAGGCTTTCATTTCTTTCTTTGCTTCTTCTTCATTTTGGATATAAGGCTTTCCTCACTCTGGCCAAGACTACTGAGTCCTATACTCCGTTTGTTCCATGGAACCAAAGTCCAACAGGGGATGATCAACCTGTCTGTAAGTCAATCTGTAGCTGCCCTAAGCTCACGCCTGGGGGGATAACAGAGGCTCCGTGGAAACTGGGCTCTCCATTTGGGGCTGTTTACTCCCAACTCTTTGGCATAGGATATTTTTATCCACCCTTTCATTTTCAACCTATTTGTGTCTTTGAGAGTAAGATGAATCTCTTATAAACAATATACAGTAGGATCATGACTTTTTATCCATTTTGCCAATCTGTGTTAATTGGGGCATTTAATCCATTAACGTTCACTGTTATTACAGATAAGGCAGGATTTACGCCAGCTATTTTTTTTTTAATACGTCATATTTTTTGGTATCTATTTTCCTTTATTGCAGACTCCTTTTATGTTGACATTTTGTAATGTATTTAACTGATACCTTTCTCATTTCTGTTTCTGAATATTTTTAAAATACTTTCTTTGTGGTTACTCTGGGTTTTGTATTAAATAACCTAAATATATAACCTACTAGTTTGAAAAGATAACAATTTAACTTCAATAATATACGCATTCTCTACCGTCACAGTCTTCCATTTTCCTTCTACTTCTTTATATTTTGCATGTCTGTTACAAGGAAATATGATTATTTCTTATTCAATTGTATTCTAACTCTTATAGGAAATAAAAAGTAGAGTTATATACTGATACAGTACTATTAAGTTTTGCATTTATCCATGAACTTACCTTTACTGAGGATCTTCACTTCTTCATATTGCTCCAAGCCACTCCCCCGTCCTTCCCTTTCTTTTTTTTTTTTTTATGAACTATCTCAGCTTTCATTAAACTCCCCCTCATTTCAGAAGGTTTGCCAGATAAAAAAATTTTGGCTGGCAGTTTTTCTCTTTCAGTACCTTAAATATGTCATACCACTGCCTTCTTGTCTCCATGTTTTCTCATGAAAAATTGGCACTTAGTTTTATTGACAATCCCTTGTATGTGACGAATCACTTTTCTCTTGCTGTTTTCAGAATTCTCTCTTTATATTTGGCATATGACATTTTGATTTGTATGTGTCTTGGATGGAATAAGTCTATTAGGGTTTGTCCTGTTTGGAGTTCTTTGAACTTCTTAGACATATATACTTATGTGTTTCATAAGCGTTGGAAAATTTTCAGCCATTATTTCCTCAAATATTCTTTCTGCCCTTTTCTCTCTTCTCTTCTCCTGGCATTCTCATGATTCCTCATGCTATCCCACAGTCCATAAGGCTCTGCTCCCTTTTTTCTATTTTCTTTTCTTTTTGTTCTGACTGTACGATTTCTATTGTCCTATCTTCTAGTTTGTTGATTCTTTCTTCTGCCTGTTCAAATCTGCTATTATATGCCTCTATTGTATTTTTAACAACTTATTTCAAATTCACAAAAATAAAAGAACAGAAAAAGGCAGCTCAACAAGTAATGGAAACATTACCCCCTAAAAAGTTCCTTTTCAGGTAATTTTATCTCATCTAATTCAAACTGCTAACTCAATTGTTCCTCCAGTGTTCAGAAAGATGCACAGATGAACACTAACTAGTGAAATGACATAGTCAAGGTCTCCTTATTAATGAAAAAATGAAGAGAAAAAATGCTTAATCATATTTATATCTCACAAAACCAAACCTCATATTCTTTTTCACCTTTAGAATTAATATAGCACCAACTTTGTTTGCTTTTGCTACAAAAACATTACAATGTTGTTGTTAACTATAGTCCATAAATTACATATTTTTTCCTTGTCTCATTACATTCTCAACACCTTGTAGAAGAACACTCCTGTATTTATATTATTAACTACAATCCTCATCTACTTCCAAAATTATTGTTATACATTCCCAAAATTATCCTCCAGCTGTCCTCCAACTAACATTAGTTGTCCTAGACTACTCATTTCAGCCACAATCACATCCATAAATCAAGTGTTTATTACATTCATTATGTGTTACCATTAAGTCCAGCCATTACCACGTATTTACATTTGACCTTATTAAGCATGCTACATACATTCAGCATCTTCTTCCCCTTCTCATCTCAAATTCCATCTCCCACTAACCTACACTTCATAGTCCAACTCCAGGGTCTACTCATTGTATTTAGTTCATATCAGTGAGACCATACAATATTAGTCCTTTTATGTCTGGCTTATTTCACTCAACATAATATCCTCAAGGTTCCTCCATGATGTCATGTGCTTTCCCAACTGATTTCTTCTTACAGCTGATAATATTCCATTGTATGAATATTCCTCATCTTGTTTATCCGTTCATCAGTTGACAGACACTTAGGTTGTTTCTACCTTTTAACATTTGTGGATAATGCTGCTATGAACATCAAGGTGCAATTATCTGGTAGCATCCTTGCTTTCAGTTCTTCTGAATATATTCCTAGTAGCAGGGTTGCTGGATCATATGGCAGTTCTATATTTAGTTTCCTCAGGAACTGCCAGATCATCTTCCACAGAGGTTACACCATTTTACAGTCCCACCAACAATGAAGGAGTGTTCCTATTTCTCCACATTCTCTACAGCCCTTGAAGTTTTCTGTTCTTTTAATAATGACCACTCTGTACGGTGTAAGGTGATATCTCCTTGTAGTTATT
>JAQZBX010030394.1:0-26828 GCA_029593785.1 Cabassous unicinctus | reverse complement strand
TTTTTTTTTTTTTTGCATTTTTATGGTTTTTGTTGGTGAATGCACTATCTAAAATGGCCCCCAAGTGTAGTGCTGAAGTGCTGTCCAGTGTTCCTAGGTACAAGAAGGCTGTGATGTGCCTTATGGAGAAATTTCATGTGTTAGATAAGCTTCGTTCAGGCATGAGTTGTAGTGCTGTTGGCTGTGAGTTCAATGAAAATGAATCAACAATATGTGTTAAATAAGGTGCCTTAAAACACAAACACACATAGATCAAGGTTATGTACTGATTGGCTGATGAAATGTTGTATCCAGAGGCTAGAAGGAACCTAAACCAGTATTTCCTCATATGGGCAATGGCTCAAAATTCACTAATTCTGTATTCGCGGCTACTTTATAGGACATAATTCCTGCACATAATGACAGTCGACTACCCTCTTAACTCACAATCAAAAGAGGGAGAGGGAAACTTGCTTATATCCCACCACCCACCTAAAGTAATAAGAGTGAGTGAGTCAGTGGAAGCCATTCTCAGGGCTCATCAAAATCCAGCTCTCCTCTCCTTTCAAGCACGAAGAAGACCACACTGCCCAGGCTCCCTGCACGTAGATGGGGCCGTACAATAAGCTGTGCGAGGAAGTGACAAGTGTCACTTCCTACCCCAAGCATGGCAGCACAGGATGAGCTCGGCAGGCTCTCTCTTCTCCTTTAGCCTTGTGTTGAAATGGGCCCCTGGGTAATCATGTAGGGTAAAGAATTCTGCCAGCCTGCAGAGAACATGGACTGTGACTGAGAAACAAACCCTTGTTGAATTAAAACTCTGAGGCCAGAGGGTTATGGCTTTTGTTGCTGCTTTTTTGCTTTGTTGTTGCTGTTGTTTTAGAATAATGTCATACTGACCGACTCGGAAATGTGCCATCATGTGAATTCATGATGACACTTCTTGAGCTTCCATTTCCACACTACAGGAGCTGGAAGAAAATGTCCTGGTCCCCCTGGCACAAATAAGGGGGTGGTGGAGCTTTAGCTCATGCTTTCGGATGTGTGTGCTTATCCACAGTCATGGATACTTTTAGGTGTAGGACTACACATAACACTACTACATAATATTTACTCTTTTGTTCATCTCATTCAAAAGTGAATTTTATGATGTAACAGAAACAAGAATAAACTTTTTTTTTTTTTAATTACATTTGAAAAAATACCATTGACATTGAATATAAAAGCATCCTGTCGAAGAGAACCTTCCTTTTGGACAGAGCATTAATCACTTCAGTGGTTTCCCTGTTTCCTTCTGCACAGTTAAAATGCATCAAAGGCATGACTGTCCACAGAGAATAGAAGTCCCAAGAGATACCTGATTTGGATTTCATTTCCTTTAAGTGCACATTTTATTCACTCTGTTAGGGAATTCTATGCAATTGCATATTTTATGCATTTGATTCCTTCTCTTAAAATTGCTCTAAGGTGGATACTGAAAAAAAGCAAACAATTTATTTATTCAATATGTACAGATTTTGCCTGTGTCTTAGATACTGTGATATCAGGTATCTAGGTATTACCCATGGTAATCTTTCTCCCAGTCATATAATTCAGTTTTATATAATAGAATAGTCATTTTTGAGCCACTGTAACATAAATGCACTTTCAATTTCAGGAAATAAAGTTTGCTTTCGCTGCTGAAATGCTATTTCTTGAAATAGAAATCATCTCTAGAGAATTAAATTTCAAAAAATATAGATGCAATTTGGAACAGCCCATGTGTATTTTTCATTTATTTATTTATTTTAAATTTTTTTAGCCCATGTGTATTTAAACATCCCTCTGTATAAGCTCTAGAACCCAATGACAGGGAGACTAGTATTGCTGATGGCAAAGCCTACCACAGGGGTCATTTAACCTTTACACATATGCAAGGGCCATTTAACCATTACATACATGCAGAAATCAGTGGCGCTAGGACTGGAGTCTTAAAATAATATATTAAAAGCACCCGTTCTAATAGTTAACACTTGTATAGCTCTCACTTTGTACCAGGGACTATTCTATGTGTTTTCTAGTTAATCTTCATGGCAAACCTTTGGAGAGAGGTACCATTATTCCCATTTCACAGACAATGAAACCAAGGTAAAAAGACATTAAGGACATTGCTGGAGGTCCCACAGTCAGCAGAGTGGAGCAAGATTATGATCTGGGTGCCTGCTTTTATAGTCCACCCTCGGAGCCACTATTCTAGTCATACATTTGGCTGCAACAAATTAAACCCTGCTGGGATTTAAAAATAAAAAAGCCACTTCCTGGGATAAGATATTTGCAATTCACGTAACTTACAAAGGGTTAGTATCCAGAATATATAAATAACTCCTTTGGATCAATAGGATAGAGATTAAAAAAAAAAAAAAGTAGAAATGAGTTCATCAAATATGTATAGACAATGGGTAGAAGAAAAATCAAGAATGCATGGTCAATAAATACATTAAAATATACTCAACCCTATTAGTAACTGGAGGAATAAAAGTTAAACACAAGACACCAATTTATTCACATTAGACTCTTAATAAATTTGAAACTCTGGAAGCACTAAGTTTTGGGGAGGAGATGGGGATATAAGAACTTTCATACAATGTAGGTGGGGGAGTAAATTAGTGGATATTCGGGAGAGCTATGAGATAATAATACCTAATAAGGTTGGTGACTACCCACTCACCCAGCAATTCTGCTTCTAGGCTGAGAATCCAGCGAAACCCTTTCACCTTTGTCAAGAAGACTTCCATGACAGTTCATGTTTATATTGTTGGTAATAGAACAATGGAAGCCACTTAAGCGATTAAGCAATTGGGGGATGGAAAATACAATATAATTGCATATCCTATATTACATACATATGGAATGAATACCATTTAGCAGTTAAAATAAATGAGCCAGATACCTGCGTATAAATACAGATAGTTCTCAAAAACAAAGCAGAGTAAAATTTGCAAATTGTCTATAAGATCCCAAATACGTAAATTTTAAAAACACCCACAAATAATTTTGGTTACAAATACATATACATACATACATATATATATAACATAAAATATATGTATTAAAAAGACACCCCCAAATCACGATGGTGGTGGCTTCTGAGGGTGGAATGGAGAGAAATGAGTCTAAGGAGGGATATAAAGGGAACTTCACTTTTGTCTATAAATGTTTTACTTTGTAAGAAATAACCTGAAGTTCTTACAACAAAATGTTACCATTAATTTAAAAACTCCTTTGATACTTGGAATAGGGGGAGAAACAGACATGATTCTTGCATTTAGAAATATGCTGAACTGCTTAGTAAATCTTTGTGATTCAATTCTACATAATATTCTCAGAGTTGCTAGAATCATTCATAGTTGGAAAATCACATGACGCAAAACAAAATCCTGAAATATATAAGCACAAATAATGGAGGAAAATAATGCTTAAGAGCTATGATTATTTTTCTCCCATTTTGTCCATGAGAAAAAAGGTAGTATCACCTTTACTTTCAAGTCTGATATACTTTGGGCATTTCAAGTGAACATCCAATAAATTTCAAATTCTTGAGGGCATGGGGGGGGGGGCGGGGGCAGGGCTAGTTTAAACCAAAGAATAACCTTTGAGTTCCTTGAGAAGTGATTTCTACCTCATCATTTCCAGCATGCTGCTCCACTTACCCACCTCTGGGCCATTTCTAATAAAAAAACATTATATATATATTTATATATGAAAGTTCTGAGAGTTTCCTAATATCTGGAAAAGAAACAAAGAAAATCATAACTATGATACTCTGTCTGTTATGAACCTGCTCAAATTCATTTTCTTATTTTCTATTTCAACTTCGTGGTGCCCAAAGCATCAATCTCTACACTGTATCATGTAGCGTCTTATTGCTCACAATATCTTTCAAAATGAAATAAAGATAAGGAACTATGAGTTTTTTGTTGGTTTTCTTTCAAGTTAAGCAATGTACCCAAACCATAAGCCAGAGAAACTATTGAGAAATAAATTGCTTCAAAACTGTTTGATTCTAGCTGAAGGGAACAAAGATCCTTATATTAATAATGTCCCTATGACAAGAAATTGTATTCTGGCAGAAATTATTTTTTAGTATATGGTTTTACGTGGAGCCCATCACAAGAATAGGAATTGGTTGCAAAATAAAATGACCTTGGTCAAAAGTCCCAGTGCTGTGGAAATGCGGCATATTCAGTTAAAAATGGAGAGAAGTGGGCCCGTGGAGCGTACCTTTAGGCCGCTCTTGTCCTTTTACATTAGTGCGTTGTGTCCGGGACTCGCTGTTTTGAGTTGGCAAATGACCCTGCCCCTCCCGGGACTCTGTGGCGCTGACTTCCCTTCAGATCTCCTTGTGCTCTCTGTTGCACCCACTTGTGACATATTCCCCAGTGAATGACGTGCCATCTCAGCCATTCAGTTAGAACCTCTGTTTCTTTCCTAGATCATGCATTTTCTTTTGGCTTTAACTATTTTTATAAAAAATATAATTCCACAAGGATTATGAAAATGCTTGTGGGGCGACAGGAGGTATCCACGGAAGCACAAAGCCCCTGAACCAGGAGACACGTGTGCAGTGGTCGGACGGACTGCATCTGCACCCAGCTCTGCCTCGTTCTAGCAGAGAAATGTGGGCAAGTTACTGCAATTCTCCAGGCCTAAATGAATCATAGTGAGGACTCTGCTAGTTCACACCAGTGATTAGCCCAGGACCCGGAACTGCTTCCTATGTTATCATAAATTATTAAAATGGTACCTAAAGAGCGCTTAACATCATCTGTTTCGTCCCACCCGTGGAGTGCACTGCAGTCTACTGTGGGGGGCTTGGAAGGGAGTCGGATGTGGGGAAGGGGGGGCAGTGGGACTTAAGGTAAACCCCAGGCATGGTGGCGCCTGCTCGAGGCAGCAGCATATCATCAGCCCAGAGAAAAGTGGCAAAACAAAGCCACTCCAAACACGTGGGAGCGCACGCACTGTGGCCTGCGGGATACAGAAGAAACACCGCACCGGTGGTCCGCGACTTTGCAGTCGGGTCGCGGTGGCTCAGGAAGAGGAGTGTTTTAGGATGACCACACACAGGTCCCCGGGGTCCTCAGCAAGTCATTTACTTTCGCTAAGCCGCAGTTTCCTCCTTTGTAAACGCAGACTTGACCAGAATCTTTTGCATGGCGTTGTTGTGAAAATTAAGGGTGCAATGCATGCAAAAATGATGGAACTGTGCCGGGATCATGGAAAGCATTAAGAAGAGTAAGCTTAGGAAGAGAGGCTTCGTGGAGCCCACCAATTCAGAGACATGAACGATGTTTAACTCGATAACTACATGGAATTCAACTTGTTTTTGTGTGAGAACTAGTATATTTTATCGCGCAAATATGTTACAAGCTGTGCAGAATTTATTTCGTTAACCTTTCCTTTCTAAATGAAAATGGGGAAGAAAAAAGGAAGTCTGTGATTTACAAAGAAATATGATTTGCTTTAAATCTGGGAGTTTCCCAATCAGTGCCGAACAGGTTGCCTCTCTTGGCGATTGCTACCATTCCTGCCATCAAGAAAACCTTAAAGACCATTTGGTATTTTCAAAACCATGGAAGAAAAGAAATTCAGACCCAAATTGCTATCATTAAATCCTTTTTAGCGTGAGCCAGGGGAAATTCACATTCCTAAGCCAATTTGGTTGGAGTTAGTGAATTACAAATTATCCAAGTAAATGATACAGCAAAGTAGTAACGGAGCCCGCGTCGTAACCTGGATATACACTTGGCTCCTACGTTTATCACAGAATACCACAGCACTGTCCTGTTTGTGAGCTAGCCACATAGAGTCAAACAAGGGAGAATTAACACTAATTCTGCTTTGTTTTAATTCCATGGAAATCAATTCTCCAGACTCTAAAGGCCACAAAGAATTAGCTGTGGGCTCATCACCCTGAATGTGCTATTTACCCAAAAACTAAGCTCTCACCATGAGAAAGAAACACATTCAAGTTTCTCTTCTTCAAATGCCTTTTATAATCCTGGAGTTGAATGCAGTTATATCACAAGTGTCATATTATATGTAAAACTCAGTATCAGCAGGAACCAACCAATGGTGTACCATAAACTAAAAAATTCTTACATTATACCTCCTTCCATAGTTTTCTTGGAGGCTTGTCATGTCATGCATGGGCTAGGTATTATTTTTAAATGCTTTCACTGTTACACCAGAATTTTACAGCAACATTTCCAAATGCCAACCACATTGGGAAATAAAGTATCGCAATGTCATTGCCAGTGGGCATTCTGTAAATTGGAATGTAGTAAGCTGGAAATCCAAATAAACAGGGATACTGTTTGTCAGTTGACTTGGAGATATTATAAAATTCCAAACCATCAAAAGCAAGACAGGTCGAGTGGTTTATATGCTAGGTGCATATCGTTGCCTGATATGCATAGTTATATTAATAATTCTTCTTTGGTGTTCATTGTAATTCACAATTAGATATTTGGGTAACACGAGCAGTTCGTCTCCTGATCCTGCTAGTGAAGACAGAGAGCACTGTATTTTTGCAGGCTGACCACTCATAATTGATTTCCTGGGCAAGAGAAGAGTAGTTGGTGCATTTGTTGATAGAGGTGGCACCTTAAATCAAGGTTCTCAGCTGTTCCGAGGTTCTGTCCCTTGAATTCACTATCTTTTTGTTCCCAGAATGTTCCTGTTGTTGGGATGCTCTCAGCTAAGTTAGGTCCCTAACGATGGGCCTATCTCTGGACCATGCGAGGGTTCAAGCTGATCTTTCCCTCGCTTCCTGTGTCTCTGTGTGCCTGAGTGCATGTCTCACTGTTCAGTGCTTCCGGTACACGCTGATGTGTCCACAGTTTTCCTTTTCATGGCTCTTGCTTCCTGAACATGTTGTCTATATATTATGTCAAACCATGAGCACTGAACATGATTGCAGTTGGCGTGACTTTATTAATGTAATTGAAGCTAAAGCCACTTGTATACTTTATGCAAATAGCCACTGCCTGTTTCAAATGAAAGAGAAAACTGGATCTTCCGTTTTGGTTTTTGAGTACTAACAGATGATATATGAAAACGAAATGTCCATTTTAGTGCCCGTATAGAGCAGAAACCATGGAAAGATCATAAACAATGAATCTCGTGATCTTACAGATCTCTACCTCCTTATGAGCAGCCGTGGTAACCATCTGAGGGGTCAGGTAAGTTTAGAGGATACACAAACGCCCACAACAGTGCATCTGCAACCCCCCAAACTGGAAACAACCAAATATCCTTCAACAAGTGACTGGTCAACAAATGGAGACATCCACACCACGGGAGGGAATGTAGCAATAAAAAGAAATGGATTATGGGTATACGCAACAAACAACAACTTGGAGGGAGCTCAAGGTATCTGTGTTGAGTAGAAAAGAAACTGCTGAAGGCCACATCATGGCTCCACTTGCCTAACATTCCTGAAAGAGCAAAATTACAGAGATGCAGAACAGGGCAGCCTGGTGGTTGCCAGGGGGTAGGATAGGGGTGGTGGGCAGGGATAGGTGAGGCTCTAAAGGGGTGATGGGGGAGCACCAGGGTGTCTGTGGCGTCAGAGCTCTGCACCCTTGTTGTGGCTGCACTAAGCTCACCTGTGATGAAACCTCAAACAACTCAGCAAGTGAGTGCAGATAACCTGGGGCATCTGAGTGAGCTCTGCAGAGTGTGCCAAATGTCCATTTCCTGGTTGTGATACTGTAGTGTAGTTATGCAAGGGGTTACATTGGGAAGAACTGGGTGAGGGGTACAAGAAAAGTTCCCTGTGTAAATTTTTTGGGGTAGGTGGGAGTTCTGTGAATCTATAATAATTTCAAAATACAAAGCTAAAAAATACAGTTTAGTGGTGTTTGCTTTAGTACCTCTTTACTTTCTTTCCTTGAACTGGGTGTTGTGTATACAATATGCCAGTCAGCTACTCCCAAGCAATAAATAAACTTGAATTAAAGGAGGACTGGGAGTAGTGGGATGCAGAAAGAAAGAGAGGAAGGAAAGGGACCACAGGAAAGGGGAGGGGAGGGGAGGGGAGGGGAGCGAGGAAAGCAGGAAGGAAGGAAAAAGAAAAAATAAAAGATTATCCTTTCTGTTCTTCACCCTTATCAGCCAGAGCTCAGGGGACCTTGCCCTGACACATTTCTGTTTGTTTTGCCAAGGAAGGTATCATCCTTGGAACATAATACAGGAATCACCCTGCCCATTGCCAATTGCTACAGAACCAAAACCCGTCCATTATATCTAAGCTTCTCAGCTCACCAGGTCCCTGTATTAACTTTCATTGCCATATGTTTTGGAAGAAAATAAAAAGTGATATTTTGGCTTACAGTATGAGATCAAAGTACAAGTCTTAGTGCATTGTGCGTGAGTCAAGACACCTCACACGATGTAATCCACTGGCATGTTCATTCACTCGGCTTTCTCCTGGCAGATCCACTCTCCTGCCAATTTACAGGAAAGCTCCCACAGCATCAACCTGCTTCCACAGAGCTCCTCCCCACTTTCCCAGCTCCCAGAAAGTGGTTTACTGGGGTCACATCTGTCTGTCGCTTTCCATATTTATTTTGGTGAATAAAAAAAGGCCCACATTAAAAAAAAAATACTTTCTTCTGAACATTTAATATCTGCTGTTTGAAACTGTAGAATTGGATCAGCCGCTCCACCTTCTCCAGATACATGGCAGCTGTGTTTGTCCTGGGGGTCTCCTTTCACAGGAAGAGTGAGGATTTGGGTGTGAAGTCTCACAAAATTATTGCACCGCAAGTCAGATGTGTAAAATCGTTAAAAGAAAAATGCAATTCCATGAACTGAAATATCTACTAATGTTCTTAAGATACTTAAGGCACAGGGCCCTACCAATCACTTTTGACGTCCTTCAGTGTCCATCTGTCCATTTTCCATTCTAAGTGCCCCCTGAAACCCACTCTGCTTAATTAGCTGGAACTTTGTGTCAGCTCTTGCCTGGACGATACGAGTAACTCAGTCCATCCCAGATTCCCCACTGCCTGGGAGGAGCACAGAGCTTGTCACGTCCCCTCTATAACTTCAGTCTCCTCATATGTGCCGAGATAACACAGGGCTCCAAGCTCAGGAGGTCCCTGTGTTTGGAAAAAAATGCTCTGCTGTGTTCACCACCTTGAAAGGCTTAATCATTTTATGCTTGAACTTGTGTTTTGCAAGTGAGTCCGATGGGATAATGTAGCACACACACGAGCCGAGGAGATACACACAAAACGTGGGCACTTCGTCCCTGCTGCCCTATTCATACACAGCATTTGCAATGCCCGGGTGGAGCCACGCTGTGTCATGGGGGTGCAGCAAGACTCAAAGCAAGTGCAAGGTGAGGGCTACGTCTACGAATGAGTAAGCAGGAGCGCCCACAGCCCCTCTGAACAAAAACAGAACTTGCTCTGAGTGTATAAAGGAGGCAATGCAAGGAATCCGAACACATCCTCTCTCACCTGTATTACTTCCATTAGCCACAGCGTATGCTGAAAACCATGACCCAGAGAAAAGGAAAAGCTATGGCCACCAGAGTTCTCTTTTTTTTTTCAGCCCTTCCTTACTCGACAGTAAGCCAAAGTTGGAGAATGTTGATAGAATATGTGCATATCCAGAAATGAAGTTAAAATAGTTGAGTTCGAGTTTTGTGCGGGGGCTTCTACCATTTTGGTTAGAGCAAATATATATGCATGTACGGGCTATGGAATGTGAAGTGTATAATTTCAGTAATTCTGCATATGAGTTAAACGCTTTTATGTTAGCATTTAAATCTGGCACTGCACAATATAAAGATGAATGGTAATATACATGCCAATAATTCAGAATTTGAATTTTTCTTTACTTAGGATGTCATTAAATTGCACATAATAAACACCATGACAAGTCAAGAGAGAAAGACTGTGGAAGAAGGGGAAAAAGCTTTTAAAAATGCACTTAACTGGAATTTTGTTTCCTGAGTTTTGAACAAAAGGCCCCACATTTTCATGTAGCTGGTCCTGAACATTACCGACCTCGAATGGCTGAGGTGGGCATTAAATGACATCGTAGAGGAAAGTCCCTGGCACCAACAGGGCATCAAGCAGTCCTCCCCTATGCCTCTCTCCCATTCTTCATGCCTACAATCTTTCCCTGCTTCAACTGATTATCTCCAATGTCACTAATATTAACCCCCTAAAGCAGAAATCTGACCAGGGAATCCGTAGTGCCAATACCTGTGGTGCTTCCCACTGCCTGTGAGATCAACTCCAAGCTCCTCAGCAGAGCATGCTGCGTCTGGGAGCAGCAGTGGTCCTGCCTTGGCGAGCCCATCTCAGTACGCCTGAGATGTCCAGGCTGCCTGGGGCTCAGCATCTTCTGAGCTCTCAGAGCAGCTTCACCACTATCCCGCTGGTCTAGGGTGTTCTTTAATATTTGTCTTTGCTGGACTGTGAGCTCCTTGAGGGCAGAGATCCAAAGAGCGGTCATCTTTGGATCCCACAGGATGACGCTCCATGCCTGGGACTCATGGAGCATTTGTTCACAAATGGACATCAGCACAATTAGCAAATTAGTATTCTGATGATATCCTTTAGTTACTTCACTGATTTTCTTTCTTTAGAATTGTGCCATAAAAAAAGGGATTCTATATTTTTATTACTGTTCTGTCACAAAATATCATTAGAATAAGCATATAATTTACTGAGTGCATATTTTGATTTGTACAGCCTCGTTTGGAATCAAAACATTCACTAATCAACTGCTAAGATATCGGATATGTCACCACATCATAGCACCCTACATATTAAGTACTTCAGGAACACTTCTTATTTAAGGGTGTACCATGAAAAATTCTTTCACAAAGACAGAGAAGGTTTAATTTACATTTTTATATATCTGGATTTACATATTGCAATATTTTCTTAAAATCAAGATATTCTTGAAGAGTGCTCTTTAACCCTGATCCAAGGGAAGGCAAGAGTGGGAAAAACCATTGCTCTAGGGGCAATGTTCAGGTATGTAAGGGAAATACGTCCTTTCAAAGTAGCACTGTGTTTTATGCCCCTGTGTAATCAGGTTTTTCTTCAATTGTTCAATTCTGCCCATAAACTTCAACAAACCAATTTCCACCTCCTTAATTAAGCCCACTGCCATATTTAATTCACTCAAGCTTTCTGTTAAATGAAACATTATTTTCATTTATAAATGTTCCATGATGTGTTCCTAGTGGATTCTAATTGGAGACAATTATAAGAAGATAAATCAGAACCCATCGGTGGCGGTCGTCACAGGCACGTCCCTGCTCTGCTTCCGATGCCTGCATGTTTACTTAAGGCAATAGGGCAGAGCAGGACACCAGATGAGACTTGATGAAGGCTTGCAGGAAGTTCCCAGGCAGCAAGAGCATCCTTCATTTTTAATTTGTTGATTTAATATGGCTAGAGAGGAACTGAGGAAATCTTCCTCACCCAATGTGCTTAATGGTGGGAACGAAACGAGTTGGTGGTGTGGGCTTAATTCTTACTGGACCCATTTCCAAGTCATACACGCCTCCCTTAAACTCCTCTGCTGAGCCCTTCTCACAGAAAATGCACCGAGTAAACCAGACTTCGGTATTCTGTATAGATTTTCCAGAAGCATCATCAGGTAAGTGAGGTGACGACAAGAGTCACTAGAAATCAGGTTAGGACAGCCCTCTGAGCCGAGGTCCTTGTCATCCAAAGAGAAAATGAGGCCCCAGCTGCAGTAGAGTTTTCCTTCCTTTTCATTTCCTATTCAGAAATAGACAGCCAGGACAACAAATATAATTTTCATTTTGTTTTATTTGTATTTGGGTGTTGATCTGCATTTTTACTGTGGGATATAAAGTGACTATATTTTTACTATAAGACTAAATTTAAAAAACACACCAAAAGGAGTAAAAGGTTGGAATGGAGGAGAAAATTGAATGAATGAACTGCTTGCTCTAGAGTCAGAGAAGACATACTTCCACTTTATTGTATAAATAGTTAAATGGTTCAGAAATTGCAGAGCAGTTGACAGCAGTTGAGACTTTTAAAAGGCTGGAAATTGACACACGAGTACAAAACATACTTCTCTTCTTCTGACTTCTTTGAGCTTCAAAAACATAGGAAAGTACCATAAAATAAAATTCCCCTAAATTTAGAATCTTATATAATTAATTCACTGTCCTGAGATATAACTTCCTTTCCCACTTAGTCGCTGGATATCTAGACTTGGAACATCAATTTAGCAAACAGAAGAAAGATGTGCTTATTTTTCCATCATCTAATTAGAGTGCCATTCCCTTTACGAGACGAGACTCATGTATCTACATGTCCGTGCTCACGTGCACCTGTACCCACACAGATATACACACTGCCGCCGCCACCACCACCGCCACCAACACAACATTCTTTTTATCATACTTTGGTAGCTGGGACAGTATTTTGTGTTAGGGAATAGAAAACAGAAATGCTGGTATTTAAACCTGAGAGTTAATATTAATATATGGAAAATACAACTTTTTTATTTAGATAAAGTAAACTATACATAAAGACCATACATATTTTATCTCTCTCCCTTTTTCTCTCTTTCTGAGGTTCAATCATACTGCAAATATGGAATATGAATTTCAAAGGGACTGATGAGTAAAATACAGATGTGTCATTGGCGTGCATCATTACTATTTGAAAAAAAATAATAGACATATATTACCCATTGAGAATTGGTCAGTAAAAATATCTTTATATAAAATAGTCCTAAACAGCTATTCTTTACTGAGGTTATATCCTTTAGTAGAAGATTTTTATGGAATTCCTTCTTCTTTTTCCTGAGCCCTCTTTTGGCAGAAGGCATTGGATTGCTGGCATGTACAGAGCCTGTGTTCTGCAAGTTGAGGTGAAAAGTGACAAAGAGCTCTTGGAACTCAGCTAAAACCACGATAAATCCATGAAGATGTCAGAAAATCAACAAACTGCTGTTGGACTACTACTGTAGAACTCAAATGCAGCAGCTAATTCTGGTTAAACAAGTCTAGCTAGGTAAGCAAGAAACATGTAGACCTGCGATATGTGAGGTGGATTGGATTAAAGTTAGCTGCAAGACCCTTGCCACTTCTCCCACTGAGAGGTGGCATCTATTTTCCTTCCTCCTCTGGAATCCAGGCTGGCCTGTGAGCTAATGAACTGCTGCAGAAGTGATGCTTTGAGAGATCTACAGGTCCCCCTTCATGCTTGAGTGTCTGTTCTCGGAAGCCAGCCACTGTCGAAGAAGCTTGAGTACTCCATGACCGCCATGCTGTGAGGAAGCCCAAGCCGTTCTCCTGGTGAGAGAAGGGCCATGTGGAGGAGCACTGAGATGCCACACATGTGCATAAAGCCTTCTGGGACTTTCCTTCTGAGCCCAGTTAGAGTGAATGACCTTGGTTTTACATCACATGGGATAGAAGTACTACCCAGCTGAGCCCTGCCCCCCTGCCTGAATTCTAGACCCACAGGATTGTGAACAAGTAAACTGTTACGAAAGCCGCTGAGGTTGGGGTAGATTGTTAAAGAGCAATAGATAAACCCAAACAGGGTGCACAGAAGAATACTTCTTAGCAGCCAACAACAGGAAAGGAGACTGATCTAATGGCTGATGGAAATTTATAAGGCATAATGTAGTTCTGTATTTTATTTGAAGAGAAAGACACTTGCAGAAACATAGGGTTAAATATTTAACTATTTGCTTCACGGTATCGTGAATAAATTAATCTCATACCTAGTTTAATTATTAAATGGTATGCTGACTACTTACTAGATGCACTGCATCTTATGGGTTTATGGAGCTGAGAGTAAATAAAGTAAAGCACTTAAAGCCTGTTACCTTGAGGAATAACATAGTTTGAAACGGAAACAATGTATGGCTGGTAACATTCAGTGTTGAAAGTTCTCATAAACTGGGCAAATGAAGACTTAGTTTCACATGGCCTGGGGTGAACTTCATCTGGGAAGACATTTGGGGAGAAATGCAGTTTGAAGATCTTGAAAGAAATGAGGAGATAAAATTGGCTAGCAGAATGCAGGGGAATTCGACAGAAGCACTGGCATCATAGATTTCTAATATGAGATGCAGTTGAAGGGAAAATAAAAATCAGGAACTTTTAAAAAATAAGTTGGTTTAACATTTCTAGACAACAATATAGCTAGGTGGTAAACACTCTGCAAAATAGAATTCAAACTGAGCAGTATTTTCTTCCACTGCTGGTATAAGGGTGAAGATGAGAAATAAGGGTGAAGGTGGCTTCTTCAACTGAACATTTGGGGATCTACAATAAAATGATGAGGAAAAAACAAAACAAAACCCAAAACAACGAAATGAGAAACTACCAAACAGACACTTTGCTTTAGATTTATTATAATTAGTATGTGTGTGCTTAGGTGTTTATTTTGTAACAGCAAATATGATATCTTAGGTGTCACTAGAGAGAATGGAGATAAAATTCGTTGTTAATGAAATTTTATGGTAAAAGCTTCTGTAAACCAAATACAGATCATGCATGTATTTTCCCCACATTATGTTTTTCACAGCAGTCTTATTTTAAGACGTCTATACTAGTAGTATATGCCTATGTTAAAGTTATCTACAATAACATAAAAATGTGATCATTGGTCAGGGAAATGCAAATTAAAACCAAAATGAAATACCACTTCACATCACTGAATGGCTTTTTTTTTTTTTTTTAATAGATTGACAATACCAGATACCAGCAAGAATATGAAGCAACTGGAACTCTCATAGGTTGTTGCAGGAGTGTGGAATTGTGCAGACAGTATGGATAAAGACCTGCAGTTTCTTATAAAGTAAATGTATACCTGCCCAATGACCCAGCAATTCCAAACTAGACCGGTACATGAATGTTCTTAGCAGCTTTATTCATAATGGCCCCAAAGTGGAAAGAGTCCAGGGGATCATCAGGTGGGGAATGGATAAACAGATTGTGGTATATGTATGCCCTGGCATACTACTCAGCAAAGAATAGTAAAGAACTATTGATCATCAGCAGGGATGAATCTAAAAATGCCATGGTGAGCGACTGATGCCTTCCACAAAATAACACACACTCTTGGCTGCATTAAAATGGAAAAGGCAAAACGAACATAGGACAGGCAAAGCAGCAGGCAACAAGAACAGGAGCAGAGCAGGGCTGCTCTGCGAGCACAGGATGAGGCTTTACTGGGAAGGCGAATGAAGTGACTTCCTGGGTTGATGGAGTAATGCTCTATAGCTGGTCAATATCTTGTCAGAAGCCTAGTTTACATGGGTGCATGCATTTGTTAAAGCTTGTCGAGTGGTGCACTTAATATTTGTGAAGTTAATTGTATGCAAATTGTACCTCAAAGGAAAAACAAATCGGAACTGTGAGCATATATTAAACTCTAGCTATTGAGTTTAATAGCTCACACACCAGTGTGTCTAAGTCACTTTAAACATACCAACAAGTAAGATGGATTAGTATTTGGGCAGAGGGATGACTAGGTGGACAGTTATGTGATAAACCACGGGCATATGCAGAGGGTGGGTATATGGAGGTTCACGGTAAAATTTTCTCAACCTTTCTGTATGTTTAATGTTTTCATAATGAAATGTTGGGAAAAACATTACCTACAGCATTAGCAACATGGGAAAAGAATAAATCAAATATGTTGTGTGACGAATCTGAAAGGAAAGAACAAATTTCCCCAGCAAGCAGGTAAGCTAATCTAATTGGATACCTAGCATGTACAAGTGTAATATAAACACAAATAACAATTGCCAAAATGCTTGAAATGGTTTCTTCCAATAATGACCCAACACAATCCAAAATAAAAAACAGTATTTTACTACAGATGTATTTTAGATATTCAGCATCAGGAGAAAAATGGCGCTTTTGGTTATTTTTGCTATTCTATTTAGGGGTTGGCAAACTTTTTCGGCAAAGGGCCAGGTATTTTTGGCTCTGCTGGCTACAAAATCTCGGCAGCAATTACTCAGCTCTACTGTCATAGCATCAACCCAGTCATAGACAACGCTGACAAGGGCGTGAGCCCTGTGCTTTCAAAAGTTTATTTACCAAAACAGAAAGCAACTGGATTTGGCCCACGGGTGGTAGTTTACCAATTCCTGTTTTATTTGAAGAGTATTCATAAATAAATTACTCTGCAATTTCACATCACAGATATTATATAAGATGTGACTATTGGTTCCCCCAAAATTTTCAAGTCTTCCAATTCAAGTGACATTAGGGACATTATTCTATCTGAAGATTTTTAGCAGGACCCATTGAGGTCCAGCTCTTGCTTTCAAATTCCCTGAGGGTCAAACTCAAATTTGATTACCAATTGGGATTTTATTTTAGTACTCATGTCTAATGCTGAGTTATATATGAATATAATTAGGAGGGGAATTGAGAGAACTGGAATTAGGAGAAAGCAGACTCCGCAAATAGGGTTAAATGCCTTTGCATATGAGGACTTGCTGTGCAAACTCTCTCTCCTGAGCGTACCGTAAGTGTTGATAAAGTGGAGCTGACACTGCTAGTGAAATTGTGTGGATAAGAACAATGGGCAAAAGACAAATAGGAGAAAAATTCACCTGATATAAAGAGCTTTCTGAAATGGAAGCTAAGTTGGATTTTAATGTCTAGAGGAGGCTCAGCATTCCTGGAAGTAATCAATGAGAAGCAGAATGATTTCCAATCAGGAGTGTTTATTAAAACAATTTCTGGGGACGGATGTGGCTCAAGTGGTTGGGTGTCTGTCTCCCATATGGAGGGACCTGGGTTCGATCCCTGGGACCTCCAGGTAAAAAAAAACCCCCCAAAAAACAACACAACAATCCCTCAATTAAGAGGAGCCTTCTAAATCTAGATTCCTTTACTAATTCAATTTGCTATTGTAAGAGAGAAAACATTAGATTACACAGATTATATTTAGTAATTGGATCTTGTTACTCACAGTGCATAGCATTTTAAAATATTTTTACTGCACCTACTTTATCTAGAATTCAGCAGTAATGGTATGTGTCTTTCCAAAAGTGTTCACTGAATATTCCTTATGTTTTGATTAATTTACAAAAAAAAAAAGAGAGAAATATTTGCAAACTAGTCATCTCTTTGTCTCAGGTTAGGGGCTAAATAAAATATAAGGTGTTCTGGAGTAGTTTTAGTTTCCTCGGCTGCTCAAGCAAAGGCCATACAATGGGTTGTTTTAAACAATGGAGATTGATTAGCTCCCAGTTTTGAGGCTAAAAGAAAAGTCCGCATCAAGGGGTCATTAAGGTGATGCTTTCTTCCTCAAGACTGGGGTTCTAGGGCTGGCTGCTGACGGCCCTTGGTCCTTGGTGCATCTGTCACATGGCAATGCATTTGGTGGCCTCTCCTGGCCTCTGTTCTCTTCCAGGTTCCGCTGAATGTCAGCTTCTGGCTGCTCCTTCTCTCCCTCTGTCTGAATTTCATTCCGCTTATAAAGGACTCCAGCAATAGGATTAAGACCCATCTTGAGCCACATCTTAACTAAAGCTACCGCATCCAAAGGTCCTACCCTACTTACAATGGGTCCATCCCCACAGAAATGGATTAAGTTTAAGAACATGCTTTTCTGGGGTACATACAACTCCAAACCACCATGAGTGCCAACTGGAAATACTGAAGCATGCTAAAAAAAAAAGCAAAAATTATGTAATTTTCAAGATATGCATTTGTGTATTACCCACGGACAAAATTTACTGAATTATTTCAGGCCTTTTAAGACTGAGATGATTAAAATGCTTCCTTATGTTTGAGGTTATGAACTCTGAGGTTCACGAAACCTGTACGCATGACGGTGATTCCCCTTCCTTGTATACGAAATCAGGTTGATTTGAGAGATTCATGAGTTTCCCTGAAGAGAATATTTTCTGAGGAGGGAACAAGTAAGATTTCAGATCATGCTAGCATTATTTTTATATGCCCTTTGGGATCTACCACTGTGCCAGGCACTGAAGGGAAAAAAGATAAAAAACAGAGGCCCTGTCCTCAAAGTGCACCCACATCTAGTGGTGTGGACAGGCTTGCAAGAGAGCCAAGTCTAAGATAAGAGGGCATTGGGAATACAGTGTTGGGAATGATATCACGTAGAAGAGTAAATGGAAATAGCAAAGGAGAGATGGTGTGAGAGATGGACCTTAACAACTAAACCAGATTTTGATAAACACATAGTGGGGGTAGAGTTGCGATGGGGTACAGTGAGAGAGAAAGAGCATTTTGGGGTGAATAAAGACAAGAGTGTGAACCGAGAGGGTAGGTTTGGGATAGAGCCTGGTGTGCCTGAAGCAAAGGAGGTGTATTCAAGAATGAAGAAAGAGAGAGGAGAGGGGCCCAGAAGATAAACTGGTGCCAGCTTGTGAGAGACCCAGAATGCCAATGTTTGGTCTTTATTCTGGAAGCCATTGGGTGCCATGGAAGATTTCTGACCAATAGAATGCCTGATTAAAGAAGATGGTGGGAAAAATTCCCCACAATCCTCTTCACCCATGGATCACAATCTTAGGGTTGGCTGGGCCTTTTTTGAGGTTCCATTATCAAAATTAGCACCTATATGGCTGTAGAGTGGTATCTCAACTCAGCAATCCTAGTGAGTATGCTGTGTTTGTGACAACTTAGGGGAAGACCCAAATAGTCTGATGCTGATAGAGTGCTGGCTGAGGAAGGAAGAGTAAGAGAATCTCAGAGGTGCACCAAAATGGTCAGCTGCTTCCTTATTGTTGGACTAGATATAAAAAGCTGGGAAAACAGGGTTTCTGTCTTGAAAGGGTTCTTAGTATGGTAAAGGCAATCTCGTAAAGAAAATACTACCACAGAAGTAGATCCATTTATGTTTTTGCATTTCATTCATTCATTCACTCATTCGTTCATTCAACAGATATATACCAAGTATCCACAATGTCCCAGGCCCTCTTTTAGCCACTGGAGATCCAATGGTGAATGCCTTTGCATTCACAGGTGCCACTGTGAACGTAGAGTTGATATGGATGGATAGGATGAGCTGTCTGTGAAAACATTCCAGGAGGAGTTAGGATTTTCCAAGTTCTAATATATGAATTACATTTGGTGCTGAGAAAACATATGATCCCATATTAAAAATCCATAGTTAATTTCACAATCACCCTTGATAAAGGGTTCTGAGTTTTCATAGGCTGTTAAGGTGACTCACATTTAGGGTTATAAAATTTAAACAATATAAGAAGAAGTAAATTACCAGGATGAACATAGCTGTCAGTCTTTGTGAGGGTTTATAAAGGTAGAATATTTGGATGGTTTTACATATAAAATAAACAATTTCTCTGCATTTCACCAATGTCCTTATTTAGCCTAGTTGAGATTAGGTGATTCAATCAGCATCTAGAAAAAACATGATTTAGTCCTTTCCAAAAGACGTTTCATTTTCAACTTGGTAAGAAATGCATTACACAGACTTGCTTAAGGGATTTGCTTCTTTTATGGAAAGTCTAACCCACACGCAATTCTTCCCTTTATTCTTTATGCCTTTTCCCTGGAGCAAGTTCATATAGCTACTAAAAAGTAGTTATACCTGTAAGTTGTACAAGTTCCATGATTTAAAATTGCTTTGATATAAATATCTGATTGTTGATTTTGAGATGTTCATCACACCACTACGACTGGTGTGGGTCTCTAACTAGCAGCAGACACACCTGCTCCATATATGGAATTTATGAGAGGACAGCCAGCTCACTAACGAGCTCTCATTTCCCGGGCCAGGCATGCCTATGTCCCTAGGTACAGTTTCCGTAAGCCTCTGTGACCAGCCTCACATTTTCACACTGGTTAACGTGAAAATCAAAGCACACCACATTTTTCCCAGTCACTATTCAGCAGGCTTGAATTGGCATCACTTGCATTCGTTAGGGCAGGCACAGACTGTGCAGAGGATTCTTTTGGGGTTTCTTATGGACAGCTATGGTTGCACAAGGGAGGTTCTTTTCCCATCCATGATTTAGCTAGAAGATCTGCGGCACCCTTGCCAGCCAGAAAGAGGAAATTGAATACTTTTTCTCATTGATTCTTTTAATTTCTTGTTAGTGGGCTACATGGAAGATGAAGGGATAAATAAATGTGAACAGTTCCCCATAAATAGTTTGATTTACGGTTCAAACTGGGATATTTTTTTGAGAAAGGCAAAGGGGTATCCAATGAATTATTATGCCAGGACAACTGATATAAAACAGACCTGTTCTGGGCAGACCAGGAATAGGGTCCCTTCCCTGTTATTAACCAGAAACCCAAAGATTTATTTATTTATTTTACTTTTTTTTTTATTTGACAAGTTGTGAGTTAACAAAACAATCATGCACACCATACAGGATTCTCACACATTGCCCCACCACCAGCACCTTACATTGTGACACAGTTGTTAAAAATGATGAAAGAACATCGTCATAATATTACTGATCTCTAGAGCTTATATTTGGTATATTTTCCCCAGAAATCATCCTATAATTAGCACCATGTATTAGTACTGTATATTCGTTATAGTTCATGTGAGAACATTCTCATATTTGAACTGTTAACCACAGTCCATCATTCACCACGGGGTTCACTGTGTCACATGGTCCCTTGCCTTGTTCAGTCCATCCAAAGTGTACCCTCAGAGACTCTCAGTTTCATCACAGGGTTGTGCTGTCATCAGCTCAACTACATTTCAGTACATTTCAGAACGTTTTCATTATTCCAGAAAGAAAAATCCCTTATACCCCTCCATTACTGATCCTTAGTGTAGACATAGTTCCTTCTTTGCCACATAAAAATATTACAATATTACTGTTAACTATAGTCTATATGTTACATTAGTTATATTTTCCCCATGTATCTCCATATTCTTAACACCTTGAAATAGAGAAATATTCTTATGTTTGTACCATTAACCACCATCGTCATCCACCACTGAAATCGCTATGTTATACAGTCCCTAGATTATCCTGCAGCTTTCTTTCAATTGACATCAACCTCCCTAGACGACCCCTTTCAACCAAGAAATCTGGAAAGCTTCATGAATTTGGCTGTCATCCTTGCGCAGGGGCCATGCTAATCTTTTCTGTGCTGTTCCAATTTAAGCGAACACCAAAGATTTATTCTTACTATTCAAATGAAAGTAGTGTTTAGATCATTTGCTCAACCAATCATATGTCTCTTAATCTCTATACATTCTACTGTTTAATTGTAAAGTATATTGAATCGCTATGTGGCATCTATTCTAGTTGATGGAATCATTGTTTCACTTATCACAAACTTAAAAAATAAATTTTGTATGCTTTTTTTTCATCATGCTCATGTTCTAATTTTCTGTTCAAGGGGTAGCGCAGGGCTTTAACTAGGATGTTATGATCTAGTGGACGGGTTTTAAAAAACTATTTACTAAGACAGGCAATTTACCCTGAGTATATTGGAACCCCTAGGAAATGCTCTGAGCAAACAGAATGTATTTCCAAATTCTGATGTACTCTTATTGGATGATAACAGGTTGCCTGTAGAGAATCCCCAAAAGAGATATACAGGGAAATATGATAGCCTTATATTCAGAAACTGAGAGGACTAAGCCTAAGGTGTCTGAAAATGCTCACAGCACCAGCAGTATAAAAAAATATATGTACCAAAATTCAATGCTAGTATTTGCACTAGTTAGGTGGCCAATATTTTATTTCTATATATTTGTGATAAAGTTAGTATGTGGGGGAAAATGTAATGTGTAAACATATATACTCCCTGGAAAAATTAAAATTTAATTTTCAGATAGCATAGAGTAATCCTTGAGCTCTATTTTCTATAAAATTATAAAAACTGTATTTTGGCTTTTCTATGCTGAGCATACATATGTCTGAACTTAAATATAATGAGAATATAGTTGTATAAAGGGAGAATATTTACTTGTCGACAACTGATTGCCTTTCATGAGAAAATGTAAACTATATAGAAAATATCCAAATATCCATTGTTGCCACAAAGAGTTTGGGATTCAGAAGAATATAAATTCATCCAAAGAGCTGAAAATACAACGTATTACAATTAAATTGATTTTTAACGGATAATGTAGTTTTGCTGTGAGGCAAAGTTAAAAAAATATTGTATCACGGTTAAATTTGGCAGTCATTCTTTGTTACTGAAATGTGTGTCATGGCATTCATAGCAAATGTATTCCTGATATTTTAGATTATTTTAAAACTACATATAATGTTAAATGTATAATTTCATTTGCATATAGCAGAGTTAATATTCATGCTAAAAGCTGTTCCTAAAACCCTTTTATTACTGCACACATTATGTTTACAACTAAAACAATGACACTCCTTCAAATCTCCACGGAGGGAGCAGGGCCCTGGCTAGAGGGAAGTACATCAGTCAACCTGTCTTCTCCCTTAATCATCAGTTAATGTGACTATTAACCAGAGATTTTTTTCCAATATGTGCTTCCATTAACATAATTCTGGGCCCTAATTATCCTATACTTTTTTCATCTTTAAATATCTGACTTGAAAACTATAGCAGCAAAGAGACCTGCGTGGTTTTCTAATCCAGGTTATGTCCAAACCTGTTAGGCTGACATCCTTTTATGAACCTTATAATCCAAGTCCTTTTAATTACTTCTTCAGGTTTTTCAAAATAAAAGGAATGCATATTTATGGTGAAAAAATTCTGAAATTCAGGAAATGAAACAAAATTAAAATCACTTAAAAATCTGTAAGTCAGCACATTTCATTCTGTGAACATTTTGCGAACATTTCATTGCATTTCTCCCACTAATCTTTTAATATATATTTGTGGTTTTTTACTATTTTACAAAATTAAAAGCCTACTACTTTGTTATTTAACATTGCTTTGTCAGCATTTCTCCCTGTCTTTATTTCTTGAAGAAATAATTCATAATTGGTATGTACCATGCCATTATGGATGTGCTATAATATTTTAAAGTTACCTTAATTTTGTTCTTTTAGGTTATTTCCAATTTAATTTTATGATATTAGATGCTATAATAACTCTATTTGTAAAACTTTTTTTCTTTGAATAGATTCTTAGAAGCAGAATTATTGGGACAAAGAATGAAACTCTTTTGTGTTCTTAATTAGTTTTTATGATTTTTACCCCCAAAATAGTACATACAGGCAGTGTGACAAAAATCTAAGTATAAGGCATACGGTTTATTAAAAATCTGAATTTAATATTAAGATTTAATTATAGAGGCAAATAAAAGTTGGAAATTCTCAATAAGTTCGTTTCCTAAATGCCTAGGATAAATGAATGCATATCAATAAATTACACACAGATTAGAATGCTGAAAAACACTCTGCCATTTAAAAATCACACAATAAATCTTTTTGTCATCTCCATTTTCTTTAAGTAGACAATAAAAGCAGTCCTCCCAAATATTAAAAACACCACATGGTTATTTATAATTGGCTTAATTTGTTCTGACCAAATTCAATGTAATTTCTTAATTTAGCAAGAGAAAATAACCAGATATTTCCAAGTCTCATTGTTTCCTTCTTTGTAATAATGCTTGTAAGTAAAAACCTGACACAGGGCCACTAGTCACTTGATGCTTTATTTTTTATATAGTTTCTATATTAAAAGTATCTCAAATTTGAATCTGGATTTTATGACAGTGCAAAAATCTTATCAATCTTGTCTTTTATTTAGCCATAATGCAAATTCTCTTTCTTTTAATGAAGAGATATCCATAAAATACTGTGCTATAGCTTCCAAGAAATAACCGTGGAAAACGTAGCATATATGGAACAAACAGATATATTCTATGTAGGGACTAGTACTCCTGTTTAATGGAATTTGGAAATAGAATATGGGGATGCTATTCAACCAGTTCCTATACTGATGTGATGTGTTCTCTAACTTATATTGTATAAGAAGTGTATATATATATATATATATACACACATACAAATATTGATATAGATATATACATATGGTAATATTGACAAATTAGAGTCCCCAGTGCATATGAAAAAGTGTTTCCTAAATACTGTGTTGTATTGTAGATTTGGCTGAGTGGCTCAGTATATGAAACTTTACTAAAACTGACACTGGACAAACAAGCAAAGAAAATTAACTGTGTCAGTAACTACAAAAATATCCATTCACCCTTGGTAGAAGAATGTAGGGTTAGTTTGAAGCCGCTTCACGCTTTCCTTATTGTGAGTATGTATGAAGTAGTTTGGGGAAGTATTTCCCTCTGCTGAAGGCTTTCTCGGTGCTCAGGGGTTGAACAAAACAAACAATTTGGAAGTGTTGGGATTTGGCTTTGAACCTAAATCATTTCTGAAATTTGTGGAAAGAAAGAGCCCTGGGCCACAGTGAGAGTGGGGGAGAAATGCATTCCATTTTCTGGGATCCCAATCACGATTTACAATATTGAGAAAGAGTTCCAAGGAGTATATTGATAGATATTGGCATTTTATCACAACTACACCTAAAGAAAACCCATTAATGACTGAAGGAACACAATAAAAATACACGGGCCTCATGGAATTGGTGTATGTCATAGGCACAGGTGATTTTGCACTCGCTGTCTGCTCTCTGTGTGTTCTTCTGTGTCTGCTTGTCTTCTCTTTAGGCGGCACCGGGAACAGATCCTGGGATCTTCTGGAGTGGGAGAGAGGTGCTCAGTCTCTTGTGCCCTCTCAGTTCCCTGGTCTGCTGCGTCTCTTATTGTCTCTCCTCTGTGTCTCTTTTTGTTGCGTCATCTTGCTGCACTCCTGCGCGGGCCAGCACTCCACGTGGGCCAGCACTCCTGAGTGGACCAGCACTCTGTGTGGGCCAGCTGGTCTTTCATCAGGAAGCCCCAGGAATTGAACCCCGGACCTCCTATATGGTAGATGGGAGCCCAATATCTTGAGCCACATCCATTTCCCATGTTGGTTTTTATAAAGGGTATTTATTTGGGGTGGGAGCTTACAGTTACAAGGCCCTAAAGAGTCCAACTCAAAGTTACTTCCTCACCAAACTCTGTTGCCACGTGTTGAAGCAAGATGGTGGCTGATGTCTGTGAGGGTTCAGCCTTCCTCTTTCCTCTTCAGGCTCTGCGGGCACAGCTTCTTCTGATCTCAGGTGTAGGCTGGCATAAGGCTCGTCTCTCAGGGCTTCTCAGGTGCTCTGCTCTTTTCAGCTGTAAACTATCAGGCTCATCTTTCCTCCTGGGGTCTCTGCCATGTCTATGAAGCTGTCTCTCTTCCTCTGTGTTCTTCTCTGTGTATCTACTTCCACAAGGGGGCGGGGACTCAACTCTGAGTCGCCCTAATGACGTGGTCAAACCAAAGCCCTAATTTTAATTTAATAAAGTAAAAGCGAAACCTCTGAATTTAATACAATCAAAGGGGTATCATGCCCAGAGGAACAGACCAGTTTACATACATAATCAAAATCTCTTTTTGCAATTCATAAATATATCAAACTACCTTTATGCCTTTACATTCTCTATGTTATATACTGTAACTTTAAGAATAAAACAACAATATGAAAATAGCAATCTATGCAACTTACCAGCACTCTATTAAAAAAACAAACAAAAAACTATGGTATGGAGGAAATTTCTTTTGGAAATCACATAAAATCAGTTTCAAATTCAATCTCTGTTACTTCTCAACAGTGTAAATTGAGTAAGATTTTTTTAACAAATAAATTTTATTGATACCTATTAATAAAGCATAAATCCATGCAAAGTGTACAATCAAAGGTATTTGCTATAATCACATGGTTGTGCATTCATCACTTCAATCATTTTTAGAGCATTTTCATTATTCCAGTAATAATAATAATAACAAAAACAAAAAACAAACAAAACTCCTCACCTCTCTCTCTATGCTTCCCCTGCTGTACATAGCTGCTATTCTGTTACCTTCTCTCTAGTATATCCGTATTTACATTTTGTAAAACAGTCTTATATATGCAATGTCACCTATATTCATGTTTTACATGAGGTTTCACTATGTTATACAGTTCCATTTTACATTTTTAAGTTAATTTTTGTATAAAGTGTGAGATAGGAGTCATCTTTCCAACCTTTGGGTATGGCTACCTAGTTCTCCCAGCACCATTTGTTGAATAGAGTGTTCTGGCCCAGCTGGATGGGCTTAACAGCATTGTCAAAAATCACTTGACTTTAGATATGAGGGTCTATTTCTGAATCCTCAATTCGATTCCATTGGTCAATCTGTCTGTCTTTATGCCAGTACCATGCTATTTTTACCACTGTAGCTAAGCACTATGCTTTAAAGTCAGGAAGTGAGAGTCCTCCAACTTTGTTCTTCTTTTTTAAAACAGACATTTTTGGCTATTTGGTGCCCATTAACCTTCCAAATAAATTTGATAATTGGCTTTTCCATTTCTGCAAAAAAGGCTGTTGGGATTTTTATTGGGATTGTGTTGAATCTGTAAATCAGTTTGGGTAGAACTGACACCTTAAAGATATTTCGTCTTCCAATCCACGAACAGGGAATGTCCTTCCATTTATTTAAATCTTCTTCAGTCTCTTTTAACAATGTTTTGTAGTGTTCTGAATATAGGTCCTTTATGTCCTTGGTTAACTTTATTCCTAAATATTTGAATTTTTTAGTCGCTATTATAAATGGAATTTTTTTCTGATTTCCTCAGATTGCACATCAGTAGTGTACAGAAATACTATTGATTTTTGCATATTAATCTTATATCCCACCACTTTGCTGAACTCGTCTATTAGTTCTAGTAGCTTAGTTGTGCATTTTTCAGGATTTTCTAGATATAGGATCTTTTTTTTTTTTTT
>JAQZBX010030393.1:0-26831 GCA_029593785.1 Cabassous unicinctus | reverse complement strand
TGTCAGGGCCCACCTGGCCTCGTGAGTGCCTTGTGAGCAGAAGTTCTTTGTTACAGCCTAAGTACTATAATTTCAGGGTTAAAAGAAGCCACTTCTGGGGAGCGGATGTGGCTCAAGCAATTGGGTGCCTGCCTCCCACATGGGAGGCCCCAGGTTCGGTTCCCGGTGCCTCCTGAAGAAGACGAGCAGACAGACGAGGGAGCCAGTGGGGGGGTGGGGGTGGGAATAAAAAAAGAAAGCCACTTCTGGCCCTAAGCATCAACCCACTGGCCAAAATGTATCCTTACACCATAAGCTAATACTAAGAGATGCAATTAAAGCCACCTGAAAATAATGATGTAGCTAAACTTTTATTCCAATCTTTACTCCTCATTTCCTTCTCACTCTTATTGCATTAGAAGAATCTTCCTTAATGGAAAGCAATAGTAGCTGTCAGACAGTACACCTGGTGAGAGCAGGGATTATTTTCATATGACTTGGTATTCCAGCACCTAGCATCTGGGACATAGTAGATGCTCAATACTTGTTGGCCGGAGGAAGGAAAGAATAAAGGAAGGAAACAGGGAATCTCGGTTTTGTTCCTTTGCTTAAAGGAACTGCTTCTAGCTTCTCACCATTACATGTAATTTTGGCTTTTATTTCATAGTAGGTACTGTTTAAAGTATTGAGAAATGCTTTTCATCAGTGTATATTTAATTTTTCTCAGTAAAGGTAGTTCCTCGACTTTTGGAGAGACGGACGGCGTGAAGTAAAAGCACCTGGGCTTCCTGTCCCACAGTCCTATTAAGTATCCATGAAGATATGCAAATGGGAAAATTCTCACCGAGCATCAGGGACTCAGGATAAGCATTAAGCAGAAGCTGGGAGGAGCTGGCACTCCACACAACACCAAAACCACGAGACTCTGTTGAAACAGCCTTGGCCGGGCCCCCCTCCCCCGACAGCCCCCGGCTGCTTTGCCGGCGGAGCTGACCAGGCCTCTCCTAGCTGCGCCCTGCCCTCCGGCTTCCCAGCAGCGCTGACACTGGCCTCAGAAGTCGTGTCTGCCGAGGAGGGTCACCCGGGCCTGAGAGCCGGGAGGCGGGCAGGGAAGACTGCTCTCTTTGGTAGAGGATGCCGGGCAGAGATGAAGGAGGCAGAGTCTCTCCCGGAAGCTCCGTGCACAGGCAGGACTTACGGTCCAGAGCCCCGTCTGCTGGCCTGCTCCTTAGCCTCCGGAACATGCTCGCACTAGCAGGGCATTCTCCCGGGCTGTGCCGGGCAGGGCTCTTTGAACTGCCTGGATAGGTGTCTATGCAGAGCAAGGAACAGCATCTGCTGGGTCCCCACGAGGCGGTGAGCAGGCCCGAGCTGGGCGAGCCGCCTGCTCTCAGCCCAGGGCGTGGAGGGAGGTGGAGCCAGTGCCCACAGGGCCCGCGGGAGCCCCCTGGGACCGAGGACCATGCGCGCACTGGCCACACCTCTGTGAAGGGACTGCGTGGCAGGCAACGGGGTGGGCATGGGCTTTGGGGGGTGGGGGCTCTGCAGCCACAGGAAAGAGGCACGTGGCCCTGCAGGCTGAGCACAAAGGCTTTCTCTGAACTGCGTCTGTTGTCGTAGAATTGAAGTTCCTAGGAGGCAGGCCCTTCGTCATCACTGTTTTATCCCAGCTCCTAGTATGGGTTTGACACATATTAGCCACTTGATAAATATGTTTTGAAGAGTGAGTGTAACACAAAAACATTTTACAAAATACCTGCTTTGCGTTTTTAATACATGGCAAGATGTTATTTCCTTTACTAAAAAAGACCAGACTGTGAAAAGAAAAGAACGTCAAGTCCAGGTTTTGACCTACCAAACTGATCCTCTTGAATCACGATGATAAAATGTGGGTTCTGATTTGGTAGTTTCGGGGCGGGGGGCACGATTCTACATTTCCAGTAATCTCCCGAATGAGGCCACTGCTGCTGGACTGCCACTGTGAGTAATGAGAACGGAGCACTCTCAGAAGCAGCTCTGTGCAGGAAGCTTTATTTTCTGCTCTTGTCTCTCAGCACCAAGATGGACAACCGACATCTCCTGAGATTCAGAAAATGCAAGCGATGGCCCAGCGCAGAAGCCAATCCCTCTGGAAGTTAAAAACAAAAAAACCCCAGAGAAACCCAGAATACAACGTAGATTTTGTTTTAAACACAAAGGACATGATATTCTTGGGAAGCCTTGCTTTTCAGAAACAAAAGCTTTTCATCATGCTTTGATTAAAGGTGCAGCACTTTCTTAATCTAGACCCATTGACTGAACAGCTGGACAAGTCCCAGTTTGGAAAATTATTGCCAAATGTTGTAGAATCTCCCTTGCCATGATGGTTCTACCATTCGCTTGGAATTCTGTGCTCGGGACAGATGGATGCTTTAGGAAACTACTTTGCTTCACTGGACGTTGCCGACCCTGAGATTTGTGTATGATTATTACCGAAACCACTGCTAACGAACACTTTTCCAAATTATGACTCATTCCCCCTAGCTGACGCCTCACAACGTCTGCTTAGCCATACCCGTCCGCATCTCTCCTTTTGTCATCTGACTCGCAGACGGGTTCCTGATCTCCTTTGATATACTGTACATGACATCCTAACAAACCCTTCTCTTTAATCAGAGGAATCAGACATACGCCACCTTCAAAAGTCAGGGTGGGGCGAACACAGAGCAGATGTGTTCCTGCAGGTCAGATGGAATGAGTGGATTTGGAACATACACTTGGCATAATCTTTAAATTAACCCTGGGATCTAACTTTCAAATAAAACCCCACATTTTTCTCGGGGCTGAGACATGGTAGCAAGCAGCTTTTAGCAGCAGGGAGAAAAGCTCAAGCCCTGGGATAACTTTTCATACATCTGTCTAGAAGTATGGGATTACATGTAGAAATTCTTGGGCCAGAGGGTCTCACTTTTTAAAAATATCTAAAGAAAAACACATCCATGTTCAAACACCCAAAGGGCTACATACCTGTGGATTTTAGATCAGTCTTGCGAAAGAAGGTCAATGCACTATCAGCCTACACATACGGAGTTTTAAAAATCGTGTTGTCCACGGTAGGATGAAAATCAGTTAGGATTATTTTTCTGCCTTGATGGATGTGTTCAAGAAGCGCCGCGATGAGATGCAGGTGGTGAGCCAGGGGTTGGACTAATTATGTAGGAAGGGCCCTTTTAAGCCTGTGATGTCTTCATTCTGTGTCTGACACTCCATACGTTTCCTCCACTCCAGCTTCAGGCTGCTGTGCGTGGCTGAGGAAGGGACTTGCGGGATGTGGCTCTTGGGTCCACTGCCCCCCAACATGGGCCCGCCTGCCCTGGGCGCCCAGTGCTGCCTGCCCAGCCTGTCCACAGCAGCCCCCATCCTGCCCAGCCCAGCTTTCCTGGCCAACCCGCTCGCCGCTCCCAGCCTGTCCCTTTTGGCCATCAGTGTCACCCCGGGGAAGGAAGAGACCAGCTGGACTCCTCTCCCAGAATTTATCTCCCTTACCCACAAGTGGGCTTATTTCCATTGTTTTCTCCTTTGGGAGGCAGGGTGAGGTCATGGACAATACCATATTCTTCAGTTGAAATAGATTTGAATCCTAGCCCTGCCACTTACTAGAGCCCTTGAGAAAGTCGGTTGATCCCTGCGAACCTCTTTTGTTAACATTATTCATGCATTTTTTTCAACGTGGATTGAACTTTTACTGCATGGCAAGCACTGAGCTCGGTTTGGGAGGTGCGGCGGTGACTAGGCCACAATCCCTGCCCCCAAGGACCTTATGATCTGGTGGGGAGGGGTGGAAATAAACTGAAATAATAATACAAGGTGTAGGGGCAATAGGGTCAGTGTAGGACACAGTGAGAGCACACGGGAGAAGCACCACTCAGACTCGTCTTCTCTGAGGCGGCGATTGTGGTGAGAACGAAGGAGCAGGGCGCGAAGGATGGGGTACAGCCGGCGCGAGAGCACTGCACGTGCAGGGCCTGCAGGCTGGTGATGGTGGCTGAAGCTTGGAGCTGGGAAGGAGGCGGAAGGGGAAAGGGCAAGTAGTGAGACACGGGGCTGCAGAGGAAGCAGAGCTAGAGCACGGAGGCCCCTGTAAGCTGGAAGAAAGGAATGTGGACAGAGGGATCTTGAGGGAAGTAAGAGGCCATTTCCTCCCTTTCTCCTTCCCGCTTCATCCACCTCCTTAGCAAGTCCTGCCACTCTGCTTCCAAAACATAACCCAGATCCTCCTCCTCCTCTCCATGTCTGCTGCCATCTTCCTTTCCTTGATTCAAAATCAAACAGCTAAGGCCAGGTTGAGTGGGAGGTGATGCTGGTCTGAACTAAAGCAATGGCAGGGAGTACGGAGAAACGTGGATTTACCTGAGTGTCACTACGGAGAGAAGCTTCAAGTACCCAGCTGGGTGCTGGGGATACAAAGATGACTAAAAGCCAGCACAGCCCCTGCTGTCATGGACGTCCCTGTCCTCTAGAAGAGGACGTAATCAGACAATCATACACATAAATGTGAAGTTGCATCAGTGACAAGCTCTATGGAGGACGTTCCGTGGTACGTGGTCTACCTGGTACCATCAGAACCTTTGATGGTAGGACATGTCCCAGTCAGGACGGCCAGGGAATGCTTTTCTAGGAGGGTTTTGCTTGAGTTGAATTCCAAGAACGAGCAGAAGTCAGCTTAAAAGGGAAGGGATGGCCAGTCCCGGCTGAGGGAGCAGACAGTGGAGAGCACGGAGGAGCCCAGCGCGAGGGGCCGCGTGCTGTGAGACGAGGCTGGAGGGCGAGGTCGGGCAGGTTGCCAGGCTTCCTGGGCCACGCAAAGGAGTTTCATCTGCCTCCTGAGAGCAGCGGGAAGGCCTGAAGCAGGTTAATATAGGCTGCGTGAAGCATTGCGTAGGGGTGGGGTTGGGAGAGGGGATGCCACGAGGCGGCTGTTGACGTACTTCAGGGGAAAAGTTACAGGGGCTTGGAATCGAGTAACGGTGAAGCTGGAGAGAAACTGAGGAGGTAAATTCATCAGAGCTTGGTGTTGGAGACAGAGGCGTCCAAGCCGACTTCTGAAAGTGGCACACATCACTTCTTTTCAGACCCCTTGATCTAAAATGAAATCACATGTCCATCCCCTGCTGCAGAGTAAGCTGGGATATGCTGTCTTCAGCTCAGTGGCCCCACAGTCAGTTAAAATTCAGTAAGTTCTACTACTAAAAGGAAGAAGGGGGAATGGACATCAGGGCACAATTAGCATTGTCTGCCATGGAGGTGGGCCTGACCTAACCAGGAAAAACCAAATCTAAGCTAAAATGTGCTTCTCCGGGACCACTGTGGTCTTCCCCCAAAAGGGGGAAGAGCCCAAACCCCGAGCATCGGGGCCTGAAGAACAGCTGGCACAGTAACCGAGCTCAATCTGGTCCTCATGCTGCGGTCGGGCGTTGTTAATATTTGAACTGACTCCGTGGAGGACTTCTCTGATGAGGGTGAGGAGGGAGCAACACCCCTGGAGAAGAGCATGAGGAAGGCAGGATTCTGGGGCGCCTTGTTGTGTCCTCGCGGAGGCAGAAGTAGACTGCGAACCCCACCAGGAAGCAGCCACGAGGTGGAGACGGAGCCCCTCATGTGCTATGAGGGAGGCAGCTTAAGAGAATGCCCTTTCTCCTGGCCTTACGCAGTGAGGATGTATTTTTTTTTTAAGATTTATTTTATTTATTTATTTCTCCCCACCTGGTTGTTTGCACTCACTGTCTGCTCTCCATGTCTGTTTGTTGTGTGCTCTCTGTGTCTGCTCATCTTCTTTTTGGGAGGCACCGGGAACCGAACCCAGGACCTCTTATGTGGGAGGGAGGTGCCCAATTGCTTGAGCCACCTCTGCTCCCTGCTTGTTGTGTCTCTCATTGTGCTTCCTTGTTGTGTCATCTCATTGTGTCATCTTATTGTGTCATCTTGTTGAATCATCTCATTGTGTCAGCTCACTGCGCCAGCTCGCTGTCTTGCTCTTCTTTTAGGAGGCACCAGGAACTGAACCTGGGACCTCCATGTGGTAGGCTGGCGCCCACCTGCTTGAGCCATATCCGCTTCCCTGATGATGTATTTTTATTGTCACAGGAAATTATTCATTAAGCAGTGTTCAGCGTGACCTTCAACTAAGCAATAACAACGAAGGAAATGAAACCGCATCTTCACATTTTGAGGACAGGTGATCATGGTAACAGGTATTTCAGGATCCCACGAGATCAAAGCACTCTAGGCTAAATGGACTCTCATAATATTTAACGGATTCCCCTTGCACGATACGATGCCCTTTCCTAGCTCATGCATTAATTGTTTGTGCACACACCTGTGTTTCCTTTCTCTTGTTAAGCTACCTGAGCAGATCCCAGGGCTGCCATAACAGAGCCGCAAACTGGCTGGCTGCACACAGCACAAAGGCCTTCTAGGGGCCAGAAGTCCAAAACCGCAGTGTTGGCAGGGTCCTTCCCCTGACGGCTCTAGGGAAGAGCCCAACCCGCCTGTCCCGACCCTCTGGTGGCGGCTGGCCGTCCTTGGCGTTCCTCGGCTCGTGGCCGCATCTCTCCGCTCTCTGCCCCGTCTTCACGTGGCCTTCCCTGCCTGACTCCTGTGTCTCTGTGCTTGTCCCTTTCCTTATGAAGACACAGCCATCGGGTTTAGGGCCCACCCTAATCCAGTATGAGCTTTCCTTACCTGGATTCCATCTCAAAGGCCCTCTTTCCAAACGAGGTCCTGTTCTCAGGTGCCAGAGGTTAGGGCTTGAACGCAGCTCTCTGGGGGACACAATTCAACCCACCACGCAGAGTAACTGGCACAGGCACTGTACAGGAGCTTCTGAATGAAAAGGGCTGAAGGCACACAGGTGTGGCTTAATTGGCGAGACTGGATGTGGTCCATGCCATGGAGTTTGGGGAGACGAGGTGGAGAGAGCAGCAAATGACTCTTTCAGCTGCTTTGCTAAATTCACTTAGTGTCATAGGCAAATTAGCTGCTAAGCATATTTTCTTTCTTTTTTTTTTCTCTAAGCAAAACAGAGGGCACCAACTTCTACCACATGGAAGGATTTCCAGATTGCAAAACTCTTCTAAGAAAAATAAACTTTGCTAGTACAGTAAAATGTAATGTGAGTTTCCAAACACTGCTAGAACCACAAAAGCCGTCTGAAATGAAGACATATTCTAATGACATAAAATAAGTACATTTAGAACGGAAGGGAGGAGGCAGAGAAAGGGCAGTAATCTCTTTCTCTTGCTGTTATCCTCCATCCGGAGGCCGTTTCCTGCCGCAGCTTCTGTCATGTAGCAGCATCGCGAGGAATTGCCTGACCAGTATCTCCACAAAACTAAAATTGCAAACTAGTAAATACTACCTCGCAATGCTCAGTTATTTTGTTTCTAGACAAGATGACACCCATAGAGTTGGGATGAGGTGGAGGGACCCAGCCATACTCGGGCACAAGCAGCGCCCTTTTCCAGAAGCCCCCGGTCAATAGTAGAAAATGCCTGCTGGCAGGAAGCTTTTAAATTACCCAGACCATTAGAGACAGCAGACGTGACTTGAGCAAACATCTCTCAGAGTCAAACTATGAATGGATAATGGAATCTATGAAGGGAAGGATCAATGAGGTAGTGTAATTTGCAATACAGAGAGACGGACGATGCCTGGGGATTACACCTCACCCAAGTTTTTACAGAAGCCTTGAGTTAGGAGAAAACAGACTAACCATCAAGTGCAGAAGTTATAAAATATCTGGAATCTTTTGTAAGATTTCTGGGTAAGACAGTGATTCTCAACCAGAGGCAATTTTGCCCCTGTAGGGACATTTGGCATTTTTGGCTGTCACAGCTTGGGGGAGGATGCTAAACATCCTACAGTGTACAGGGCCATGCCACTGCCACCCCTGCCCTGTCCCCACCACAGACAGAGTTATCAGGTGCAAAATGTCAATAGTGGCAAGGCTGAGAAACCCTGGCGTGAGAGGAAAACCACGTGAAAGATGAACGAAGTTGGACTCTCCTAAGGAGGCGCGAGGGAAGCTGCACTCGTGCTGTAAAAGTTTTCTTCAAGACAAAGCATAAAGAGAGGACTGGGCAGCTCAGGCATACCTGGAGGTGACTTACGCAGCTCAACTCGGTCGCGCTTTTTGTTGCTGTCTGGCTCTGATAGAATCAATTCATTTTGAGAATCTTGAGCGCACAGTAAAGTAACAGAGACAAAATTATTAATAAAACAAAAGGAATGTTGTTGTCAGTCTGTGTGGGCTGCTACAAATCTCTTGGATCCAGATAGAAAGGCAGATTCAAAACTGTCGGTATCTGGGCTACTTCATTGTCCAGATTCCAGGATGACTCACGCGCTGGGGCCATATTGGAAGGTCCCAGCGTTTCGGTATTGGGTCCGGGAGCCCCGCCTGGACTGGTGACAGGCCTACCCTTCCAGCAACAAATGTCAGAAGGTCTGCATGGCACTGTCTCTGGGCTCTTCCTGCTTTTTGCCATGTTTTCTGTAGCATGTGAAAGAAACTCTTCTGTGCTTGCAAGACTTAAAACTAGGATTTGGCAACAGATGAATGGATAAACAAACTGTGGTCTATTCACACGATGGAATATTATGCAGCTGTAAGAAGAAATGAAGTCGTAAAGCATATGGCAACATGGATGAACCTGGAGGACATTATGCTGAGTGAAGCAAGCCAGACACAAAAGGACAAATACTGTATGAATGCGTTGCTGTGAACTAGATGTATTGTGTGACATATTATTTGATCCACAAAAAGAAAACAAAGATTTTGTATGTGTCCATTGCATTTGATGGAGAGATGTGTGTATTTGTTCATCTGGGTTTGCTTTTTAGTTTTTAATTGTTTATATTTTCGATTATTAGATGTACAAATAAAGTTAAGAGAAAAAAACAACAACAACTAGGATTTGGAAGGACAGAGAATTTTGTCTCAATTCAAATGTGTTTTAAGTTTCTAGATGTCCATGAATACACTGTCCATCTTCCCTGCCTGCTCTTTAAAGGTGGTTCCTTCTCACGTTCCTGCTTGGCTCAGTCAGTTCTCACTAGCTGATTCTGAACTGGGTCTCTCCCGAGGGCTTGCCCTGTCCACTGGCCTCTTCTGTATCTTCTCTTGTTCCTGTCTATTGGCTCCTTCCTTTCTGCTTATCAGCACACCTAAAACCTCAGCCCTAAAAAATATACCCAACAAACAACCCTCCGCCCCATCAATGGTGTATGTCCCCTGGAATTGTACAACACGGTGGTACTGTACCTACCTTATGGAGCTTCTGTAAAGAGTAAATGATTCCATACACGTAAAGCTCAAAACAGTGTTTGGCACATGATAACTGGTCAATAAATGTTAACTATGTATTATGGTTTAAATGACTTCAATGCTTACCATCACTCCTTTCAACATATCTTTCTATTCCTGAGTTGTTATTTTGACTCAATGCCTGGATGCTGTAATTCATAAGTTCTTGCTTGTATGCTTGAGCATGTTATTCTGCTGGGGTTTTTTTTAGAAGACATCTTGACTGGATATACGACTCTTGAGTTACATTTTCTTTTCCTTGTGATTTTGTGGACATTTCTCACAAAGGTTTGCTGTGGGAAAGTCAAAGGTCAGTCTGATTCCCTGCCTCCACCTGTGTTTATGATTGGCTTTTTTGATCTGGGTTCCCATAGGAATCTTTCTTTGTACTTAAGTTTAATATCTTCATCAGGATCTATCTTAGTGTTGGTTATTCTGTATCATTTTCTCCCCTTGAGGTCTTTTAAAAAATTTACTGTATATATATATATATAATTACTGTATATATATATAAAATTTGCCATTTTAACCATTTTAAGTGTACAATTCAATAATGTTACATACTCAATATTGTGCTATCATCACCACCATCCATTTCCAAAACCTTTTCATCAACCCAAACCTATTTACCTATTAAGCAATAAGTCTCCATTTCCCCTTCTCGCCAGCCCCTGGTAAACTCCAATCTACCTTTCGGTCTCTATGAATTTGCTTATTCTAGATATTTCATATAAATGGAATCATATAACAGTTGTTCTTTTGTATCTTGCTTATTTCACTTAGCACAGTGTTTCCAAGGTCTATCCATGTTGTAGCATGTATCAGAACTTTATTCCTTTTACAACTGAAAAATGTTAAATAATTTTTAAAAATCCTTTCATCTATTGATGGACAGTTGCTTTCACCTTTCGGCTATTATGAATAACACTGCTATGAACACTGGCATATATTATCTGAGTCCCTGTTTTTAATTCTTTTAGATATATACCTAGGAGTGGTATATATCTGGGTCATATGATAATTCTATGTTCAACTTTGTGATTTCCTTGGGGTCTTTAATCTCAAGATTTAAATATTTAATTCAGGCAAAATGTCTTGATTTTTTTTTCTGTTCTTTTCTCTTTTTTTTGTTAAATTAGTTACATGAGCAATTTCTTTTGTTTTCTATATCTGTATTCCCTTTATAATTTTAAATATCCTTATTTTCTCTATTTCATTTTGAGTGATTTTCTTAAACATATCCGCATGAACCTGACAATATTTTCAGCCACAATTTACATGGCTTTATATGAATCTGTAATATTTTTATTTTTCTTCATTTCTTTCCCAACATCTGCCAAATAAATTGATATCTCCTTCTCCTTGTGTTCACTTATCTCCCCCCCCCCATGAACTCTTCTATCTCTTGCATCTCTTGTTTTGAGTCTCTTTCTCTTAAAAGAAATCATATTGTTCTATAATTTTATTGAGATAATAGAGGACTATTTGTCTAAACACTTTCTATATGTCTTTGAATAATTTATCGTGTTACTTTGCATTTTTTTAAATGGAAAGTTCCAGCTTATATTTCATCTTCTTCTTTGAATGGGGTTAACTACTAAAAAAGAGTAAAAAGGGTTAGAGTCTCCAGCTTTCACATTATTATTATTATTGTTATTTTATTATTCAATTCTCCCTTCTGGAGTTTGTTATGGTTCACAGACAGCCCTTCACGTCCCAGATTCCCTCTGTTGTGGATGACCACCTTCCCCATCCTTCCTTCTCCCTGCTTTCCTCTGGAACCTTCCTCTTCCAGGTGCTCAGTCATGGAATTAGGCTATCGGAATGATCATGGCATTGAACTATACCCCTCTGGCCCACCAACCAGATCTCAAAGAGTCCTTTCATAATGAAACCCGTACCCTTACTTTTGGGGAAATCCGTACCCTGCTCACTTAGAGGTTCCGAGAGTCACTGGTAACTGCTCAGCTGCTCGGGGCGCTGCAGGCAGGCAGCCCTCCGCTGTCAGCCTTCTTCACAATACATTCCTAGAGAGGCCCTCATCCAATAACTGGCTGATGCAGGGCTATAAATACCAGCCCCCTCGCCCCACCTGGCTGCAAAGATCTCCCGTGGAAAGGACTGAGACGTTTGCTGAGAGAGCCTTCCAGCCAGCTTCTCTGCTTCCGCTCGCTCCCTAGCACAGGAGCTGCTCTCAGGCGCGCCCCCTAGTGGAGGGCCTGCATTTTGCTCCTGCTTCCGGGGAAGCCCAGCGGGCAGCACGTGCTGGCTCTCAGCCTGCCCCTCGCCTCGGTCCAGATCGCACACGTGTGGGCAGCTGTGACTCCTCCCTGAACATCTTCACCAGGATCGATCTTGGTGTTGGTTATTCTGTATCATTTTCTCCCCTCGTGGTCTTTTAAAAAACTTATTGTGGCAACATATATATCTATATCATAACGTTTGCCATTTAAACCATTTTTAAGTGTACAATTCAGTGATGTTAGTTACGTACACAACATTGTGCTACATCACCATCATCCATTACCAAACCTTTTCATCAACCCTGTATCTATTAAGTAATAACCCTTTTCCCCCTCTCACCTCTGTGTTTTGACTCTGGGTTCTTCTTAAATAGAGGAAGAATGAAAGCATTTTTACTCCATTCACATACTACAAAACTCATGGACAAAATGGAGATTCATCCACGTTGTTGCATGTATCAGTTGTCACATTCATTTTTATTGCTGAGATTATCCATTGTATGAATATACTAAAATCTGCTTATCTAGTCTCCTATTGATGAATATTTGGTTGTTTTTGGCAATTATGAATAAAGTTGCTAGAAACATTCATATTTATGTAGAAGTCTTTATGGACAGAAGCTTTCATTTTTCTAGGGTAGATGCCTAGGAGGTGGTTGGATGGTTCTTTGTTTAACTTCATAAGAAACAACCAAACTATTTTCCAAACAGTTTCCAAATTGTTTCATTGTGTGTTCCTACCAGCAATGCATGAGAGCTCCAGTTGTTTCACATTCTTGCCGATATTTGTAATTGTAGCCATTCTAGTGGCTGTGAGATGGCATCTCATTATGGTTTTAGCTTGCATTTCCCTGACAACACATGATGCTGAGCATCTTTTCTTGTGCTTATTGGTCATTTATATATCTTCATTGATGAAGCATCTGCTCAAATCTTTTACCCATTTTCAATTGGGCTGTTTGTCTTTTCACTATAGATTTGTAGGAGTTCTTTATATATTCTGAATATGAGTCTGTTAGACATATGTATTGTGACTATTTTCCCCCAGCCTATGACTCTCTTTTCCATTTTCTCAATGGTGTCTTTTGATAAGCAGATTTTTATTTTGATGCTGTCTAGTTTATCAAAATTTTATTTCATATCTAGTGCTTTTTGTGTCCTTTCTAAGAAATCTTTGTCTATTCTCCTGCTTTTTTCCCTAGGAGTTTTATAGATTTAGCTTTATGCTTAGATCCAGACCAAATTAATGTTTGTGTGTGGTGTGCAGTCGGCAACAAGATGCATTTTCCCTCATTCGTTTATCCAATTGTTTCAGCTCCATTTGGTGACTTTCTTTTCCTCATTGAATTGCCTTGGTGTCTTGGCAGGAAATAAATTTTCTTTGTATGTGTGGGCCTGTTTCTAGACTATTCTCTTCAACTGGCCTGTTTATCTATCCTTCTCAACACCACATTCTTTTAGTCACTGTAGCTTTATAGTAACTTTTGAAATCAGGTAATGTGTGCTTAAGCTTTGTTCTTTTTCAAGATTGCTCTGATTATTCTACATCCTTTGCATTTCCATATGCATTTCATAATTAACTCATATATTTCTTTTAAAAGTAATGCTTTGATGGGTTTTGTTGGATTGTTCTACATCTATAGATGAAGTTTGGGGAGAATTGAAATCTTGGTGTTAATGGGTCTTCCAATCTATTATCTCCGTGTAGGCTTCAGTTAGACTTTGGCCCTTTGATGTTCTCGCTCAGGATGTATGTGTGCCTTGATGTATGTATGTATATGTGTATTCGACAGCCAAGTCACAGAAAGTTCCTTGCTCTTCTTCCACTGAGCTGAAAACTGTAACTTCAATCTCTAGCACCTGCAGCTCTGGCTCAGCAAAGTGAGACTATATTTATAGTCTACTGCTGGGAAGAGTTAGCAATCAGGCATGGGTTCCCTGCTCCTTGTAGGCAGCAGGGGCCATGCTTCCCCTGTGTGATGGTCCCGTGTGGCTCACAGCACTGACGGGGACAGGGTGGCTAGAAATGGGAAGAAGCATCCAGGGTTCATATTATGGAATGCTGGGGGAGAGAGAACTTGTGAAAGCTCTGGCTGACATGGCTGGTTATTTGATCAAAGTGATGGAAACACCAGCCACTCTAGGCAGATGTGTCTCATGTAAAAGTATATTTTTTTCCCAAAGAAGCATATGTCCCATTGGGGCTTGGCTCCATCTTTGGCTCTGAAACCATAAACAGGCCTTCGCCTCCTCATCTCTCTGTACAGCACTGATCTATATTCATTTTAAATCTCACAGTCTTAATGCCCCTGAGACCTCATCATCCTGGGGGAAACCCCACTGATGTCTAATTTACCTTCTTGGCAATTCCTCTGCCCCATAAATCTAGCCAAGGCCAGGGCGAGCGTCTGTCAGAGTCTGTCTCCACCGTGCCTTAATTAGCCCAGTGGAGATGGAACTCCATAGCCATCAGGCCTGGAAATTAGGCTTGGGAACTCCCTGGTGGTGCTTAGGCCATTATTACTCAGCCTGGGTTTGCCTCGGGGCTTTTAAGTGCATTAGAGCACTCTGCATTGACTAGACTGGCTGCTCGCGCTGCCTTACTTGTCAAATTACTCCTCATGTGTGCAGGTCACCTGATGACGTGGAAGCTCTTTCCTGGCATTGGGAGCTGCTAGTTCATTCTGAGGGCTCTGGGGCCTGGGGAAGCAGAGATATGGCTGACTTGAGTGATCGTGTATTTGGTCTCCTTCGAATGCTTAATTCTTGGAACTGGAGTGATTTTTTGTCACATGGCTGGATCTGAAGTTTCCATCTGGCAGCCTCTGAATGAGGCCATGATTGGGGTATCAAAGTGATGCAGAGATGGGAACTGAGTCATTATGTGGCCCAATAGCCCACCCAAAGGGACATCTTCAGTGTTGACAGCCATTGTCACAGTTATGGATTCATGGGTTGGTGGACTGAGGTTACACAACTGTCCATGTTCCTCAATAGCAGTGGTTTCCTGGAGGCTACCCAAGGATGACAGCAGAACTAAGACAGACCCCTGGTCTCGTGACTTCATCCTACATCAGTGCCACCTCCCCCACTTGGAGGGGGGAGGGGCTGGGTGGAAGCAGAGGGACAATACAGACATTCATTCATTCATCCATTCCTCTATGAATTAATTCACCCATTCCCACATCCATCCTTTCTATATATTTTAATTGAGCACCTACTATGTGCTAGGCTTGGCATTGGACATTGAGACAGTCCCTTGGGGTTGGGACTGGTTGGAAATAGAGTCTGAAGGAGATGTGCAGCCAGGCAATGCAGAGTCTCCAGACTTGGCTCAGGGAAAAAGCATTCCAAACAGGCAGCAATTGGGGCCAGGGGCTCAGTTCCCCATGACACTACCAGAGACTAACACATTAAAACAGGGAATCATAGCGGCCCAGCCTCTTAGCTGGATCTCAGATTGGAGGAAGTGCCCAGGGTTGGCATGGTAGCACCTTATCCTTGGTCAGTCTGCCAGGAAGCGTGACCTTACTCTAAGTCCTGACCCAGTTGAGGAAGAGGAACCTCAGGACTGCCTATCTCAAGTCTGTCATTCTGGGGTCTAGGAGTTGGGCTGAAGCCTTGAGAAGGGACCCCAGGACCCCAGAAATGGGTTTCCAAGACCAGCTTAGAAGGGGCAAGGTCAGGGCATAAGACAGGGGCTCCTGGCAAGACTTTCCAGATACACTAATTTGGAAAAATATTGCTTTTGGCTGTTCTGATATCAAGAATAGCCCTCCCAGCCAGGTACACAGACTTACCTCTCTGCAAAGGCTCAAGTCTCTACTCCAGTAAAGTTCCAAAAAATGTAGAAGGCATAAGAATCATTGGGGGGAGGGCTTGTAAAATGCTCATTCTTTAGCCTCGGCCCTATAGATTTGGGTTCAGTGGGTCTGGTGTGGGGTGGGGGAGGTTTGCTTTGGGTGGGGAGGTAGCTCAGTGATCTGAGTTTTTAACAAACCAACCAAGATATTCAGAGACATGCCTGAGATCCATGGAGACAGTTTTAGAGATGCTGCCAGATGCCACTGGCGCTCAACTTTGGCCTGGGGCCAGATGCAGGACGGAGTCCCTGGCAGAGCAGCCTTAGTTCAGGATCCTCTAACGTTCTTGCTGCTACTGCCCAAGACCTGTTACTCAGGCCACTTGCCTAGATCCAGATTATGGATCTAGGATCTAGTCCAGATACCCAGGGTCACTTGTCTAGATCTGATTATGGATCTAGGATCTGGCCCAGATGATGTCATTTGGGTCCCTGCTCTTTGTTCTTCAAACTTTTAGCCCTGATTCTTTTGACCTACCACTTTGCTCACTTTCTCCACTCTCCTCGCCATCACCTGCTGTATTAGCCAAAGGGGTGCTGGTGCAAAACACCAGAAATCTGTTGGCTTTTATAAAGCGTATTTATTTGGGGTAGAAGCTTACAGTTACCAGGCCATAAAGCATCAGTTACTTCCCTCATCAAAGTCTGTTGCCACATGTTGGAGCAAGATGCCTGCAAGGGCTCAGGCTTCCCGGGTTCCTCTCTTCCCGGGGCTCATTTCTCTCTGGACTCAGCTGCTCTGCTCTCTCCACAAGGCCAGCTGTAGACTATCAGACAAATGGTTCGTCTCTCTTCCCAGGGCCTCTGCCTCATGACCAAGCTCCTCTGTGTTCTTCTCTGCGTGTTTACTTCCCAGGCTCCAGATTAAAAACTCCAACCTCCCTTCTCTGCGATGTGGTTTCTCTATGAGTGCCCACCCACCAAGGGGGTGGGAACTCAACATCCTACTGACATGGCCATATCAAAGCCCCAATCATTATTTAATCAAGTAAAAGTGAAACCTCTGAATCCAATATAATCTAATATGCCCAGAGGAAGCAGACCATTTCACAAACATAATCCAATATCTATTTTTGGAATTCATAAACAATATCAAACTGCTACACCTGCCCTAGGTGGTCTCCTGGGATCTACCAATTCTTGTCCAGATCCTTTCTCAGCCTTTCCCCACGCCTCCATCCTATTGCGTGACTAGGCCATTGAGCCTTGAGTGCTGCCTGTTACTCATAAGACCTTGAAATTGAGAAACTTCTACAAGCTGCCGGTCTAGGCAAGACAGGGTTTTTGTACCCAATTTTAAACTGGTGGTGGGACATGGAGGCTAAAATCTTGTGATTTTTGCTGACTTTACTTTTTGGTACAAGAAAGGGATAGTTCAGTTACAAAACCTTGTGAATTTTGCTTCAGAAATCTAGGAATACTTTGGGAACCCTAGTTTAGGTATCATTTAAATAGGAAGCCCACATATTTATCTTGATTCTACATTTCACATGAAGAAACAGCATTTCCTGGTATTCAAAGGCAGAGGCAGCCCACACAAAAGTTTTAAGTTTGTGATGTTCTTTCCTTGCCCCTCACTTCCGATTTTCAGAAACCTTGTTTGGACTTCCCTACAATATCTAGGACTCTCTGCCTGATTCTCCTACCAAGACAAAAAGGAAGCAACCAATAATTTAACAGTGGAGCAAAAATTAGTTCCATGTGTGTTTGCAAAGAGGGTCCATGGAAAGAGAAGCTCCAAAAAGCAACATGCCAAGGGCATGATTTGAGACATGATGGCCAGTGGTTGAGGGAGACATTTTGGATCTGTGTTTCTTCCTGGACTTCAAAAGTCCACTGGTCAGTGACTGCCTCACCTGTCCATGCAGGTTGCTCTGCACAAAATACCTTTGGAAGGCCTTCATGTGGGAACTCTGGCTTGCTTTAAATTAGCAAGACTAGTCAATGGCAAGCGGCACCTTTGATTGGTCAACACTGGGCACTGGACGCCACCTGAGCCGATCATCCTACCTCCCCCCACCCTCCTAGCCTCAAATTATTGCTATAATAATGGGATTTTGACCCAAACTGGACCAGTCAGAGGCCTTCCCTGGGATAAGAGAGCAAGCTTATCCCGTGTGGTGGAATGCCGTGCTATGTGGGGGCTGGAGAACTGCTGGCGTCCATGTCTCCAGCCCTGGGGACGCTGGGCTGAGAGAAGGAAGCCACCAATGGGAAGAATAATGCAGAGAGAAGATGAGACAGGGACCTGCCAGCATCCTCTGTGAGTCTCTGGCACGAGTGGAACTGCGTCAGGGCTTAGGAACAAAGCTCAGCACATATGCTCCCCCCTCTGCCTGGAACTCCAAGGCTCTGCAGATTCTGCAAATGGGACCCTTCTCTCTTAGCGTAGTTCTATTTGGATGCTGTTGGTATGCAGAAATTTTAGGATCTTGATATATTAAGAGATGAAACCCATTGCCTGTGATATAAATTGCAAATATTTTCCTAGCCTGCCATTTTTCTTTTTACTTTGCCAACACAGTTTTTATTTCACTATGCAATTAAAATGTTTTATGTAGTTTATCTATCTTTACTTTTATCACTTCCAAATGTTGAGTGATAGCTGCTTTCTCTTTTGTGATAGAGGTAAATATAAAAACGATGGCAGGGAAGATAAGAAGATGTGGTGTAGCTGGAGTGCTAGAATATTGGACAGAGGGCAAAGACGTGGCTGAAGCCAAGTGAACTCTGTGCAGCCTTGTTTCTCAGTGGCAGTGACGGCTAAGGAAACAGTTTCCCTGCCACTTGATAGGTGCTCTCCCCCAGCCAACACCCTGTCCCCACACCCATACCAAGATCAGCCTTTGAAAGGTGTCATCCACGTGCCAGTGCCTGTATGTGCTGACCTCTTCCCAGGAACATGTCGGAAAGCTGAGCAGGGGTGGGGGTGGGGCAGGGCATGAACCAGACAGTGAACAACATGGCAAACGTCTTGGGTTTCCCATCCAAGGAAGTGTGGCACAGAATGCAGACCCTATAACTCGGAGAGACTCGAGACTGGACTGTCATTCGCTGCTCTTCTGCGCGCTGTCTGGAATTGTTAGATGCGAGCAAAACTGGCCAAGGTGCATTGTTCTCTGATGTGGGCCCAGCTTGGGAAGAAATATTTGATTCTTACCACCGCTGCCCCTCTTTCAAAACTTATTTCATATTTGAAAGAAATGATATAGTTGTTGAAAGAAGATAAAAAAACCTCTACGTGATATGACTCAGTATTTATGAATCTGTGTCATTAAAGAATAATAGGCCCCAGTTTTCTGTGACTGCTGTTGCCTCTAAAATATTTCCCTCGGAGAGGTTTAGGCTTAGAAACGAGGCTGCCTTGTTTCTAAAATTCCTCCTTAAGAGCAATGCGCAATTTCAGATACTGCCAAAAGCCCTTCCGCAGTGACAGAGGTTGATTCCATGATGCTTAAGCTTCAGAGCTTGAGCCACTTGAGCTTCAGAGCCCCTCACTCGCCAGAGCCCCTTCTTAGGATCAGCTTGTTCTCCAGGGCTGAGCCGAGGAAGCAGCAGCCCCAGCGCGCCTAAGGCTTGGCACCCTGTCCCGCCTGATCCTGGGGGTCCCTCTTCCACAGGTGTCATATTCCCAGTGACAGGCCACCTCCCTCCCCCACCTCACACCCAGCCATGCCCCCAGGCCCTCACTCCAAGCCATCGAAAAAACTGGGGGTGGGAGAGTTACATGACTTTGAATCTGAAGCTATTTCTAAATTATCATCACTTAAAAAACATATTCCCATTAACGATTCCAGAAGAAAGACTGAATCACTTTTCTGCTCTCTCTATAGAAAACATATCACAGAATCATTGTCATATGAAGAGGCAGTTAACATCAGAGAGTATGAAGCTAAAAAGGATAGGAAAAATGTATGACAGCATTTTGTGGGGGAGTGAATGAATGAATGAATGATGATGATGATGTTGTGATAATGTCGTTTATCTAGATGTTGGTGTCGTAGCAGTTCTCAGTGTATTGCCTCTCTGCTCCTACCTACCGCTCTTTGCCCTGCTTTGTGATACTGGAGCTGTGAGCTTTGTCAGAGGAAGGTGCTGGAGGAACACTGGAGGGAGAGGGGCTTCTTTTTCTGCTTCCGGCGTGCCTCCCTCTTTTCTTGCTTGGGGGGCATTTGACAACACCCAGTGGTGCTCACCCCAGCAAGTTTCTGGGGTGCACCAGTGCGTGGCTTCCCCGTGAGTTCTTTCAGTGGCCCAGGCACTTCCTAGCGAGTCTTCCAGGGGCCCGAGGGGCTTCCCAGCAAGTCTGGTCTACACCCCAGCAGGTCTGCTTGCCAGACCTGGCCTGTGACACCTCAGCAGATTTCTCTGGGGTGGGCCAGAGCCACGCCCTTGCCAATGAGGTCATGGGCCCGTCTCCCACTTCAGGTGACGGCGGGCTGTGTAACTGGGACCAAGCCACCCTCAGAGAACAACTAGAAAAGCTGGACAAAACGCCAAGTCTTCTTAACGCCATCAGAGACCCAAAAAGGCGGTGGGAAGGAACAGTGCCAGCATCCCGGAAGCAAAGAGGAATCTGAAATGTGAGCCTGTCACTTGGGGCTACTTCCCACCTTAGGTCGTGGGCCAATTCCTGAAGAGGCAGCCGAGGAGAGAGGCTGAGGTGGGCTCTTGCAGCCTTGCGGCCTGGGGGATCATCGCTGACATCTCTCTCCTCTCCCAGTCCGTCACCCAGTCCTGTCACTAGTGCCTGAGCTTATCTCTGCATCCATTCACTCCTGTTGACCCCCCAGAACCACCCTGGCTCGGGCTGCCGGAGCCTCGCGCCTGGACTGCGGCGCCCCTCCGATCTGCTCTCCACATGCAGCTCCTCCACTGACGCAGCCGATGTGACCTGGCCTCTTACCTGCCTGCTGCTTCAGCAGTTCCGTGGTTTCTCATCATTCCGAGGACCCAGGCCCAGATCTGTAACAGGACCTACAAGGCTGCCGTGCCAGCCTCTCTGCACACCGTGCGCCCTCCAGCTGCCCGCCGGCAGCCCGCTTTTCCTCCCATCCCATGCCCTCTCCTGTAGCAGAGCCCTTGTACGTGCTGTCACGTCTGTCTGGGACACTCTCTCCCTGGTGCAGGGTCTCTAAAGAGGCTTAAGGGGAGGACTCAGAACGGGGGTTCATTACACTGTGTTCCACAACCTGAAAGAGCAAATGTTTGAAGCTGGCCTCCCCCTTTCTCGGTCTAGCCTCCTCTCTGGAAGCCAACGGCTGTTGCCCACAGAGTGGCTTTCCGTGCCAGCTTGTCAGGTTGGCTGGAACCCTCCTCACGCCCCATCTCAGTGTTAACCAGAGCTGTCAGGCTGTGCAGCGCAGGCAGAGCAAAATGTTAAAGAAGAAAGTTAGGTGAACGGACTCGTTCAGCATTTCATGGGATCTGCTTCACTGTACAGGAATTTGAGCCAAGTACAGAATTGGGAGCAGACTTCATGTGGGGCAAGGGTTTATCTGATAGAATCTATGTGAATGCTTCCCTCTTTGACAGGTTGTGTTTGTGCGGGGACTTTGCTTCACAGAGAGTATGAGGGTCACGTTGTGGCTAACACAATTCCCTGGTTGTGCAGGCTGAACAGTCTCCTCTAAGTTACCCTGGGAAACAAGGGGCCACAGCTATTTGGAGAAGAGCATGAGCGCAGAAAACTCCAGGAGGAAATGGATGATCTGCCCAAATCTGCAGGGTGCTCACCCGGGACCCTCGCATTTTCAGCATGTGCGTGTGTGCACATTGAGCATCCTCAATAGGAAAACAATCGGTTATGCTCCTTCACTGGAGGAATCACTGCGCTAAGAGATGAACTCTTAGGGAGTTGACAAGAAACACTTGAAATGGGAAAATCAGGATGTGAGGAATTCCCAAAGCAAGAGAAAAACTAACACAGTATGGAAAGAACAGTGCCATCTCTGAAAAAATCGTACTAGTGTCTGGATGTAAGAGTTTCTATTCCATCTTAAAACCTGGGTGCTCTCACCATTTGCCCTGAGTCTTTTGGGAAATGCTACACATCTGAGCAAGTAGCTTTAACACCAGGGCTCTCCATCCACTCCTCGTTGGGGGGCTCACAGCCTTGGCCCTCAGAGGCACTTGGCCCAGTGCCCTTCCTCCATAGCTGTTGCCCACCACACTGTGTGATCACAGTCCACAGACCACCCAGAGGTGGCTGGCCCAGTCTCGAAGATTTTAATCAGAAGAGCTTTCTCCAGCAGTGTTTTGATGGTTATCTAGACTTTCATCTTCTCAGTTAAAAACCCAATCTGCTTTTTTACTTCACTGAATCCCCTTTCCATTGTCAAAGCCCCGATCTAACCAGTAACTGCTAAAGAACCTGCACCACCACACTCACCCAGATTGGGTGACATTAACTGCAATTGCATCAGCATGACCATGGACTAAGTTTTTTTTTTTTTTTTTTTTTTTTTTTTTAAGGAGTACTGGGGATTGAACCCAGGACCTCGTACATGGGAAGCAGACACTCAAGCACTGAGCTACATCTGCTTCCCTGGACTAGGATTTTATCATAGTTCTCTATCTGCTCCTAAAGCTTCTTTCCAGCCTTCTCTTCCTCTGAATGATTTCCCATTTCCTGAACATGCCTCTTCCCAACTTTCTAATCCTATTTCCACCACCCGAACCCCTCACGCATACACATTTGTGTGTGTGCGTGTGTGCACACACACACACACACACATATGGAAGTGTAAAACCAGGGCACACTCACTGTAGTCATGCCTTTTTATTTGGAGGAGTCAAGGTGAAAACTAGACTTCACTGCCTTGGGCAAGTAGGCAGTGAAATTTACTGAAATAGAACCAAAATTGGGGGAGAAGATGATGAGGTCATTAATAGACATGTTGAGTTTGAGATATCCAATTAGTGATATAGAGCAGACTCTTGTACATAAATTAGAGATCAGGAGCTCATACAGAGGCATGATAATAACAACAGTAACAGCAGCAAGAATATTTATCATGGTTAACACCGATGTAGTACCTACTAAGAGCCAGGCATGAGACTACATATGTTTATTAATTCTCTTAATCTTCACAATGTCTCTATGAGGTACATAGCATTATTACTGCTAATTTACAGATAAAGAAACTGAGATTAAAAGAGGTTAATATTTGCCTAAGATCACAAATTGACATATAGATTTAGGAGTGATCAATATATAGGTAATAATTAAAGTCCTAGGAATATATGTGATGATCAGAAGAATAAATATATAGAGTGAAGAGAAAACAGTTAAGGGACGAACCCTGAGAAATTAAAATATTTAAGGAACGGATGAAGGAAGAGGAGCCTGTGAAACAGACTGAGGTAGAAAAACCATAGAAGTAGAAGGAAAAACATGGAACTTGAGGGAAATGAGCATTTCAGGAAAAAATGAGGAAGCTTAACAAACCAAAAGCATAGCACAGGAAGATAAAAATTAAAACCAAATATGTCAGTTGTAATGATAAGTTTAAATGTAAAACTAAATGTTGCACTTCATCAAAATATTGGTTCAATATATAAAATCCAATATTGTACTATTGACAAGAAACAACTTATGGGGTGGTATGACATGAAAAGATTAATAAAAGGATGGGTAAACATCTATAGGCTTTTAAAAAAGGATTTGAGATATGCATGTCAGATAAAGTAGAATTAAACACAAAAAGCACTAATGGAACAAAGAGCATAATTTTATATAAATAAATAGTACAGTTGCAATGAAGAGGTAAATCATGAAACCCTATGTATTAAATAATAGTTTGGCAAAACATATCCATTTTAAAAATGATCAGAAATGAAAGGCAGTAACTTTTTGTTCAGAATTATTGTCTGCCCAGCAGGTCCAATGCAATTTCTCCTCGCTTCTCATTAAAATATCCATTAAGCATTTGGGAAAAAAAGAAAAAGAGAAAAGGAAAATTCATCATAATATTGAGAAATAATGTGCAGACAGCTTAATAAAAGCTTATAAGCAGAAAATAACCCTAATTAGAAGGCAGACAGCAGCACTGTTTTGAGAAATTGCCTGTGAAGGCTGTGTAATTAGAAAGTGGGAGGGCAATAAAAAGTATGTGAAGGAGTAATGGCCAAAAGTTTCCAAATTTATTTTAAAAATATAAACACATCGGTCCAAGAAAAATCAATATATCTCCAGAAAGACAAAGTAAACCACAGTGAAGCACTTCAAAATCAAATAGATGAAAACAAAGGATAAAGAGAAAAACCCAAAAAGTAGCCAGAAATTAAAGAAACATTACAGACAAAGGAACAAAGATAAGAGAAGGACTACATACTATTTGTCAGAAAATATACAGTCCAGGCACAATGGAATGGCATCTTTAAAGTACTAAAAGAAGAAAATCTATAATTCTACACTTACTGAAAATATCTTTCAAAAATGAAAGTAGACAACCAGCAAGATGGCAGCAAAGTAAGGAGTTCCTAGAATCAGTTCCTGCTACAGGGCAGTTAGTAATCACCCAGAGCTATTTAGGGGACTTGTTTGAGGGCTCCAGGAGACCAGAAGTTCATCCTGCAACACCCTTGAAAGAACGGGAGGAGGAGACTGCCCATCTGCAGAGAGGATTTGTGAGTAAAGCCCTCCACACCACAGAGGCCAGTGCCCATCCTCCACTGAAGGCATAAGCCGCCTCGGGAGCTATTCTGTGGCTGGAATTGAAAGCTCCGCTTCCCAAAAACAGGGGAGGAAGAGACAGTTGGGCACCAACTGCAGCCACTGATTAGTAAATTCAGTGGTCTGAAGTATAATCCTAAGAACAGCTAAAGTTTGAAACTGCCCAAGTCAGAAAGAGGCCGGTAGCCGCCATGTTAACTCTGCGCCTGGCAAAGGGGAAGCAGGGCTGACTGAAAATCTCAGTGCTAGTAGGGACCGGCTTCTTTCCATCTAGATCAGATTGCTGCTGTAGCATAAGCCCCAGGCCCACCTCGGGCAGGGAGGAAGCTGGGGGGAGCTGCGCCAGCCTCTCCAGGAAATAACAGGCCAGGCCGCGGAAGCTGGTGATCATCCTGCTTTGACAGTGCAAGCCACCCTAGGAGCTGTTTTGTGGCAGGAATTGGAAACTCCATTTCCCAAAAACAGGGGAGGAAGGGATGGTTGGCCACCAATGTCAGTTGATTAGTCAATTTGGCTGGCTAAAGTATAACCCTAAGAATAGCTAAAGTTTGAACCTGTCCAAGTTGAAAAGAGGCTGGTAGCCACCATTTTGACTCCAACCCCAGCATGAGGGGAAGTCGGGCTGACTGAAAAATCACAGTGACGGTAGAGACCGGTTTCTTTCAACTAGATCAGTGTGCAGCCCTAGCCTAGGCTTCAGCCCCACCTCTAGCAGGGAGGAAGCTGGGGGGCCCTGCACCAGCCTATACAGGTAACTGCAGGTACGTTTGCCTGGCACAGACTGAAAATCAGAAGTCTACCCAGGCAACTGCTGTCATCTTGGACCTGCACTGCACAGATTGCTGCCCACACCTGCAGCTCCATCCCTGCCCCAGGCAGGGGAGAAAGGGGCGTGAAGCTTCATCAGTCTCTCTGGGCAACTACAGTCTAGGCCTGCACGACTTGGATTATTCCACACAGCTGTGACTCTGTCCCTACCCCTGGCAAAGGAGAAAGTTGGGAGGAGCTTCATGGGTCCTTGGGGCAATGAGGGCAGCTTGAGTCTCCACAGCTTATAGCACCAACTACATCCCTGGCTCCTGCTACACAACCAGCAAGGGAGAAAGGGCAGGAAGCCCTAAACTAAAGAGAAAAACTGCACCCAGAATAGATACTCTAGTAAGCCAGATGCCAGGACACCAACAAAAAATTACAAGCCATACCAAAAGACAGGAAGATATGGCCCAGTTAAAGGAACAAGATAAGCCTCCAGATGACATAAAGGAGTTGAGACAACTAATCATAGATGTTCAAACAAATCTCTTTAATAAATTCAATGAGATGGCTAAAGAAATTAAGGATATTAAGAAGACATTGGATGAGCACAAAGAAGAATTTGAAAGCATACTTAGAAAAGTAGCAGATCTTATGGGAATGAAAGTTGCAATAAATGAAATTATTAAATACACTGGAATCATATAATAGCAGATTTGAGGAGGCAGAAGAAAGTATTGGTGAACTTGAAGAAATGGCTTTTGAAAGTGAACATACAAAAAAATCAGATGAAGAAAAGATTGAAAAAACTTGAACAAGGTCTCAGGGAACTAAACTACAGCAAGAGACGTGCAAACATACATGCCATTGGTGTCCCAGAAGGAGGAGAGAAGGGAAAAGGGACAGAAGGAATATTTGAAGAAATAATGGTAGAAAATTTCCCAACCCTGTTGAAGGACATAGATATCCATGCCCAAGAAGCACAATGTACTCCCATCCAAAAAAATCCAATTAGACCAACTCTGAGACACATACTAATCAGAATGTCAAATGCCAAAGACAAAGAGAGAATTCTGAAAGCAGCAAGAGAAAAGCAATGTATAAAATATAAGGGATACTCAATAAGATTAAGTGTCGATTTCTCACCAGAAACCACGGAGGCAAGAAGACAGTGGTATGATAAATTTAAGATACTGCAAGAGAAAAACTTCCAGCCAAGGATCTTATATCTGGCGAGACTGTCTTTCAAAAATGACGGTGAGTTTAGAATATTCACAAATAAACAGAAACTGAGAGAGTTTGTAACCAATAGACCCGCTTTGCAGGAAATACTAAAGGATGTGCCATAGCCTAAAAGGAAAAGACAGGAGAGAGAGAGGCCTGGAAGAATCTAGAAATGAAAATTTTATCAATCAAAGGAACTGAAAGTGTCAACAGAGTGGTGAAAATAAAATATGACAGATAAAACCCAAATATTTAGGAATAAATTAACCAACAATGTAAAGCACTTGTATTCAGAAAACTACAACTCTTTGTTAAAAGAAATTTTAAAAAGACCTAAATAATTGGAAGAACATTCCATGCTCACGGATTGGGAGACTAAATATCATTAAGATGTCAATTCTACTCAAATTGATACACAGATTCAATACAATCCCGATAAAAATTCCACCAGCACTCTTAAAATAAATGGAAACATGATTATCAAATTTATTTGGAAGGGTAAGGGGTCCTGAATAAACAGAAACATCTTAAAAAGGAAAAGCAAAGTTGGAGGACTCTCAATTCTGAACTTTAAATCATATTACCAAGCTACAGTGGTAAAAGCAGCATGCTACTGGCATAAAGACAGACACATAGACCAATAGACCAAAGTGATGGTTCAGAAACAGACCCTCACATCTATGGTCAAGTGATTTTTGACTAGCCTGTCAAACCCACCCAGCTCTGGCAGAACAGTCCATTCAACAAATG
>JAQZBX010030392.1:0-26831 GCA_029593785.1 Cabassous unicinctus | reverse complement strand
TTTCCATCACTGCAAGGTAATGTAGAACATTTCCAATGACCACTAAATACCAACTGCTTGATCTATTCTGTTCCTCCTCTCCATCCCAGCAGGGCCCATGACAATCCCCTGGCTTGACTCATTGAATGCCAAGATTCATAGTTACATGAAATAAGAGGTTTTCACACACTGGTTTGTCCTCCCTATTAGGAAATGCACTTATTCTTGAAAGACCCCGGCCTGCCTATTGCTGAATGAATCGGCCCTCCCAAAGATATGAATCCAACTCCTTCCCACTTATTATGTGCATCTCAACCCACTGATACAACACATTATGACAGAATGAGCACTCACACACTCCTAGAAGCCTGCTACAGGTGCACCCTGTCCCGATCGACCCCCAACCAACATCCTAAACCAGTGACCCTTCCTTGTCATATGGCCATAAGAGCATTCCCACTTCTGTACTTTCAACCTCATACCCACAAATCCCAAGTGTTCACCTCATTTCTCTTCCATCTCTCTACCCAGTACCCTGGTATTCTAACCAACCATTCCCAATCTACCCACCTGTAAACCTGGCACCACCAAACCCAAAAATATCACTGCCCTCCTGTCCTATCCATTCATTATGCAATTACACTCTATCACTTTACCATAAATAATGTCCAAGTGGGTGATGGCTCACAACTTTCTCTTCTCTTTCTTGTAAACCTATCTTTCAGACAATAGTTCTTGGAGACAGCTCAATTTCCTTAATTAATATCAGTGAGGTCATATACTGTTCATCCTTCAATGCCTGCCTTACTTCACTCAACCTAAGGTCTTCAAGATTCATCCATGTTATTCTGTGTGTTAGCACTTTAATCCTCCTTACAGCTGAGATATATTCTATTGTATGTATGTACCACATTTTGTTGATTCATTCATCTGTTGATGGGCACCTCGGTTGATTCCAACTTTTGGCAATAGTGAATAATGCCGCTATGAACATTGGTGTGCTTATATATGTTTGTGTCTTTGCTTTCAATTCTTCTGTGTATATGCCCAGCAGTTAAATTGTTGGATCATACAGGAGATCTATAGTTGATTTTTTGAGGAACTACCATACTATCCTCCACAGTGGCTGAATCATTTCACAATCCCTCCAGCAGTGGATGAGTGCTCCCATTCTTCCTCTTCTTCTCCAGTACAAAGTCTGCTATTTTTTTAATATCCACCATTCCAATGGGTGTAAGATGGTATCTCATTGTAATTTTGAATTGTATTTTCCTAATAGTTAGTGATGTCGAGCATTTTTCCATGTGCCTTTTAGCCATTTGTATTTCTTCCTTGGAGAATTGTCTTTTCAGTTCACCTGTCCATTTTTTTAATGGGTTGTTTGTATTGTTTTTTTGAGGGTATGCATCCTATTGATGTTCACTGAAGTGTACTATATATGCCTGTTAGTTCTAGTTGGCTTAGAGTATGATTCAAATCTTCTATCTCCTTATACATCTTCTGTATAGATAATCTATCCATTATTGAAAGTGGTATATATCCCTCCCTCCCAAGATGGCTCCCACATCATTGCACTTGCTGTCTGTTCATTTTGTGTTTTGGCTTTGGTTTGCTCTTTTTCTGCTCATTGTTTCTTTCTTTAGGAGGCACTGGGAACTGAACCTGGGACCTCCCATGTGGGAGGCAGGTCCTCAACTGCTTGAGGCAATTCAACTCCCTTCATGCTGTTTTGATTCACTGTCTAGTATCATTTTGTTTCAGTCTAAAGAGCTCCAGTTAGCATAGATCGTAAGATAGGTTTAGTGGTGATGAACTCCCTTTACTTTTGTTTAGCAAGGAATGACTTTGTCCCTCTCTCATTTTTGAAAGTCTCACTGGATATAAAATTCTTGGTTGGCAACTGTTTTCTGACAGCACTTTAAGTATTCTATCACACTGCCTTCTTGTCTCCAAGAAGCCTGCTCCAAATCAGAAATGGGCACTTAATCTTATTGCAATTCCCTTGTAGGTAATATAATGTTTTTCTCTTTCAGCTTTCAAAACTTTATGTCTTTCATTGGACTATTTTATTACTATGTGTCTGGCCATAGTTCTCTCTGAGTTTATCCTGTTTGGGATTTGTTGGGATTCCGAATGTGGATATTCATACCTTTCATTAAATTTGAGAAGTTAAAGCCATTTTTCTTTAAATAATCCTCCTGGCTCTTTTCACAATTTCTTCTAGTTTTTAAACTCTCACAATTGTTATGTTGGTATGCTTGATTGCTTTCCACAGATCTCTTATGATTCTGCTCACTTTTAGTATATACATATATTTCTGCTCCTCAGCTTGAATCACTTAATTCATCCTTTTATTGAGGTCACTAACTTTTTCTTCTGACAGCTCCAATCTGCTCCTGAAACCCTCTAGAGGATTTTTCACTTCAGTTATTTAATGTTCAACTCCTATATTTCTTTTCAGTTCCTATTGAGTTTCTCAAAGATCCTCTATTATTATTCATGGATTTTGTACCTGTTATAATTCATTTTTTTTTCCTGTGCTTTCTATTATCTTTTTAAGAATATTGAGGATATTTTTCTTCTTTTAAATTCTTGGACTGGTATGTCCAAAGTCTGGTTCTTTACATTGATGTTGTCTGGATTTTTGTCTTATTCTTTTAGATGAGTCATCATGCCCTGTTTCTTTGCTTGACTTCTTTTTTAAAATGTTTTATTTTCAATTGTAAAGCTTTAGATTACATAAATGTTACATAAAAATATAGGGGATCCCATATATCCCACCCATCTCCCTCCTATACTTTCCCACATAAACAACTTATTTCATTAGTGTGGTACATTTGTTACAATTGATGAACACGTATTGAAGCTTTGCTACTAACCATGGACTACAGTTTACATTATAGTTTACATTCTCCCCTGCATGATTTTATAGGTTTTGACATAATGTATAGTGGCCTGTATCTGCCATTGCAATGTCATGCAGGAGAACACCAATATCCAAAAAATGCCCCCATGTTACAACTATTCTTCCATCTCCCCACCCCCAGAATCTCTGGTGGCCACTGCCTTTATGCCAATGATACAAGTTCTTTCATTGCTAGAATAATAAGTCCATAATAGTATAATAATAACTCTATTTTCTTGTTCTTTCCCCAATTTTGAGGATTTTGGGATGGTGATGTCCACTTTGTTTCTAATTGATAGGGGGCTTAGATCTTATCGAGCAGATGAATGGAATTATATATTATTACAGATGCAGACACTCTTCCTTGGGATGGGCATTGTCCATCATCATCAGTTTTTTAGTTGTCCTGGGTGAGTCCAAAGAACTGGAGAGTAGGTGTTGCAGCTCTCCTGAGATTCAGGTCTCAATTGGCATATGAACAGACCAAATATTTAAGTCTTTGGGACAGATATTTAATGAGTATAGTGTTAATTACAGAGGGCAGAAGAACCACATGTTGGGGAGTTATAAATGAGTCTAACTTTGTTACATTGGGGAGCATGTATTGCAAAGTAAGGCCCACTGGCAGGGTGCTGAATTCCTAAGATTATCTACCCTGCCTATAGTATCTAGATGTCTCTAGACCCCTCAGGAACCCTCCTATTTGAGGTACTCTTTACTGTGGCATTCAATAAGATCCTGCTGGGATGTGCATGAGCTTAACCTCTGGAATCACCTCCTGACTCACTTTGAAATCTCTTAGCCATAAAAAGTCATTTGTATTTAATATTTCCCCCTTTTGATCAAGGTCTTTTTCCAAATGCATCACTAGTTGGTGCTTGGTAATAATCCCTTAGTGCCAGGGAGTGTCATCCCTGGGAGTCATGTCCCATGTCGGGAAGAAGGTGGTGTATTTATATACTGAGTTTGGCTTAGAGAGAGGTGACATTTGAACAACAAGGAGGCTTTCAGTAGGTAACTCTTAGGTAATATATAATACCATGCTAAGTTTCAATTTCACAAGAAAAGATTCAGAAGTACAATTTTCAATATCAGGGCCTGGTGTAATGGTCTATCTTTCTTCACTAAGCATTGCCATGTACTTGGGGGACTTCTTGTCATTCTAATAGAGAATGTAGCAAGACTCCTCAGGATGGAAATTCCAAATTCTTTCAGTTGTTGTATGGGTCTCCACCCACCAAGGCAACACTCCATGAAAACTTGAACATATTCATATGTCTTAGAGGCATGCACCAATTGCACTTCTCCCCACATATCCCACCATCACTGACACCCCACATCAATGATCTTCCCTGGCACAGTTGTGACCCTTCTGTGATCCAAAACCTCTCCAAAAAACAAATGGAATCATGCTACATTCTCAAATAGAGGGAAAAGAACCTCTCCAGTACATAAGCAAGGCCTAATAAAGGAAGCAGACCAATATATCAAGCACTCAATATTGATGCATGTATATAGGAAACTCATTCTTGAAAATTTGAAGCTTAGTGTTTGCCATTCATTCCAAAGGGTGAGGGAGGGAAGAAAATATGGAACATAGGTCATATTTAGGGCATTGGAAATGTTCTTTGTCATTTTGCCATTATGGATATAGGCCATTATACATTTTGTTAAAACCTATAAAGTTTTTTTTCTGTTGTTTTTGTTGTTCTCAATTTCATTTTGTTCTGAACCAATCTTTTTTTATTTCTTGCTAGCTGCTTGCTTTGGGATTAGTTTGTTGTTCTTTTTCTAGTTCCTTCAGGTGTGCAGTTAGATCTTTAATTTTAGCTTTTTCTTCTGTTTTAATATATGCATTTATGGCTATAAATTTCCCTCTCATCACTGATTTTGGTGCATACCATAAGTTCTCATATATTGTGTTTTCATTTTCATTTGTTTTGAAGTAGTTACAGTTTTGGGGTTTTGTGTGTGTGTGTGTGATATTACTTTGTATAACTTCAATCTATCTAAATTCATTGATACATGTTCTGTGACCTGGCATGTGGCCTAACCTAGAGAATGATCCATGTGTTCTGGAAAGCTATATAAGTCCTGCTGTATTTGGGTGCAAATTTCTCTATATTTCAAATAGTTCTAGTTCCTTTAATATATTATTCAAGGTCTCTGTTTCTTTATTGAGTCTCTGTTGATGTTTTTTCTAATGTGATAATGGTGTATTAAAGATCCCTATTATAATTTTAAAGGCATCTGTTTCTCCCCTTAGTTTTTCCATTTTGTGCCTTATGTATCTTAGAGCAAACATGTGTACTTGAGTGCATAAAAATTTATGGTTCTTATTTCTTCTTGATAAATTATGCCTTCTATTAAAATATGGTGTCCTTCTTTGTCTCTTAAAACAATAATTTTGCACTAGGTTTATATTTTTTATATTAGTATAGCTACTCATGCATTTTGTTTATTGTTTGCATGTAGTTATTTTGCAACCTTAAACTTTCAGTGTCCTTGTCTCTATACGTCTAGGGAGAATTTCATGTAGACAGCATAGAGATGAGTCATTATTTCCTTATACATACTACCACTCTGAGTTATTGGGAGAATTTCATTCATTTGCATTTAATGTGATTATTCTCATGGCAGTACCTATATCAGCCATTTTTTCTTTAGGTTTATATATGTCATATTTTCTTTTTCTACCTTTTTAAAGGTACTTTCAGTTACTCGTACTAAAAATTTGGCATTTCATGTTGTCATTCAATTTCCTGTGTCCTTCCTTTTTTTTCTATCTTTTTATCTATTCTATTTTCTGTGCATTTTCAGAAGGTCTATTTTTATAAATATATATTTTTACTTTTTTAAAGACTCTCAGAGATTAGCCTCCCTAGCACTGAGGGATTACTACCAAGTGTCAACTGGCAATATGACTGGAAAAAGACATCTAATAAAAGGGGGAAAAGGTAAAGAAAAAGGAGTTCATATGGCTAAGAGACTTCAAAGTGAGTCGGGAGGTCATCCCAGAGGTAAGGCTTATGCACATCTCAGTAAGACCTCATAGGCTTCCAAAGTGAATTTCACCACAAATAGAGGGGCTCCTGAAGGCTCTGGAGACACCCAGGTCCTACATCTGGGCAGATAGCTCTGGAGTTTGGTGCCTTATCAGTAGGCCCTACTTTGGAATCTGTGCTCCTGAGAGTGACAGATTTGGACTCAAATATGTCTTCCCTGCACATAGTTCATCTGTGCCTTCTATTCAAACCTATATGTGGTGCTTGAGTTTGTAGGTGTACATCCAGAGACTAGAGTCTTTGGGCTGTCCATATGCCAGCTGGGCCCAGAAGCTCGGTGGAGCTGCAACTCCTACTCTACAGTTCAATGGATTCACCCAAGACACCTGGTGGGGAGATGATGATGGACAATGGCCATCCCAGGGAATTGAGAGAGTCTGCAGCTGTGGGCAGGATAATCCCATTCATCTTATCCATGGGCTATAAGCCCCCTGTCATTTGGAAGTGGAGTGGATATCACCATCCCGACTCCTCAGGATTGGGGGAAGAACTATGGAATAGAGTGGAATTACTGGTATTCTGTTATAGCCATATGTGATTCAAACAATGGAAGAAATTATGACATTAATGTGGAGCCAGGGGCCACTGGACACTCTGGGGGCAGGGAGAGGGAAAAGCAGTTTTAATGCAGGGTCTTTTTTGGGACTTGGGAATTATCTTGCATGACATTGCAATGACAGATATAGGCCATTTTATATCATCATAAAACATGCAAAACTGTGTGGGAGAGAGTGTTGTCTACAAGGTGAACTATGGTCCATGCTTAATGGCAAAGCCCCAGGATGTGTATATCCATTACAGGTGATGTGCCACATTAAAGAAGGATGTTTATGTGGGAGGTTGTGGGAGGTGTGGGAGGTGGGGCATATGGAAATCCCTGTATTTTTTGTGTAATATTTAATCTATGTATCTTTATTTTTTTGTCAGTATAAATTATTTTTTTCATTTTTTAAAAGATACATAGATTACACCCTACTCCCCACACCTCCCACACCCTCCTACATAAACAATATCCTTCATTAATGTGGCACATTCATAGCAATTGATAACCACATCCTGGGGCATTGCTACTGAGCATGGACCAGGTCTCCTTTTGATGTCACTTCTTCTTTCCTCTGCCTGTTCAAATCTGCTGTTAAGTGCTTCCTGCATATTTTTAATTTCTTGTATTGTACCTTTCATCAGCCTCAGACACGCTTTGTATGCTTACAATTTCTGTTTACTTTCCCTCAGTATCTTTGTAATATCCTTTTTCTCTTCCTTCACTTCATTAATTTGATTCATGATATATATTTGGACATCCTTGATTAGATTTTCCACATTCTGTATTTCCCACTGCTTTTTAGCCTGTTCCAAAGACTGGGTCATGTCTTCCTGTTGCTTAGTGTGACTTGAAATGTTTTGCCGGTGTTTAGGCATCTCTTTACCTTGATGGATTTATTCAGCAAGTTAGTTATTCTTTCTACTCTAATGTTTTATTTCATTTTGTCTTCTGTTAATGGGCTTCTGTGACACTTGGTTCCACTTATTTTATATCCTTGTTCTTGTCTGTGCCCCCCCAATATTAAAACCATAAAAAAGAAATGAAGAAGAGAAAAAGAAAAGTAATTTTTAAAAATGGTTGGAAAAGGAACCATAAAATAGGAAAAAAATAGCAAAAGTGAAAATTCATAAAAAATAAAAGGATTAAGAATAAAAACGGTTGAATAAATAAGAAAGAAATAGGAAATAAATAAAATAAAAGACTGGGAAGCTGAGAAAAGAAGAAAGAAAATGAACAAACAACAGAAGTTGAAATGTAAGAAAGGTAATAGAAGAGGGAAAATTTAAGAAAGAAATTAAATTAAAAAAATAAGGAGAAAAAAGTAAAAAGAAACAAGGAAAAAGAACAGGAAAATCATGCCTCCCTCCCAGGCCACTAGCTTCCATCTCATGCTGCAAGTGCTTAACAATCAACAACCTTGCAGACGGCCTTATTCAGCTAAGGTACCTGGTTGTAGACAAGAAAATAAAGAATAAAGAAAAAATAATAAAATTAAAAATTATAAAATAATAATTTTTAAAATTCCAGTCCTAAATTCCCTGGTTCAAGCCTGTTTGTCCCCCACCACTTCCCTATCCCCAGGAAGCTTCCTGGGTTCTTGTCACCTTTTCCTTCTGTATGGTTGGGCTTCAGATGGCTTGCTCTCTGTCTCTCTGCATTCCCCTATCAATCAGGCACTTGACAGCTTACCCTCTCAATGATCTAGTTACTCTCTCCCAGGGTGGGTGTTTGTGACAGAACACTTGATCAGTTTCCCCCATCCTTCTTGCTGGAACCACTTTTGCACAAGCTGACTTCTTTCCTTGTCTCAGGAACTGGCTGAGATCTGGCCCATCTACCCTATCTCTCTTCTCTCCCAATGAGCTGGTTGAGAGTTGGTCCTAATACCTGTCTGCACCAATACTCCTCCAGCTAAAGAGCACGCAGGTAGTGGGATATGCCCTTGGTCAACTGGTGGATTTCTTCCTTAATAAATTCAATGAGATAGCTAAAAAGATAAAGGGTATTAAGAAGACACTTATTGAACACAAAGAAGAATTTAGAAGATTGCAAAAAAAAGTACCAGATCTTAGAGGAATGATAGGCCCAATAGAATAAATTAAAAAAAAACACTGGACACATATACTAGCATATTTGAATTGGTATAGGACAGAATTATTGACTTAGAAGAAAGAATATCTGAATTTGGAAAGACAGGAAAATAAAAAGAGAAAACTCTGGAAAAATGGAAGAGGGTCTCAGGAATTGAATGAAAACAGGACACACACAAACAAACATGATATGTTTGTCTCAGAAAGAAAAAAAGAATGGAAAAGGGACAGAAAATATATTCAATGAAATGTTCAAAAATTACCCAAACCTTATGAAAAACATAAATATCAATATCCAGGAAGGACAATATATCCCAAACAGAGTAAATCCAAATAGACCTACACTGAGACACTATTCATAATGTCAAATATCAGAAATAAAGGAGAATTTTGAAAACAGCAAGATAAAATCAATTCACTGTTATGAATGATACAAGGGATAATCAATAAGTTTAAGAGCCAATTTCTTATCAGAAATCATAGAGGTGAGAAGTCAGTGATGATATATTAAAGGTTATGAAAGAGAAAAACAGCCAGGGAAGAATACTTTATCTAGCAAAATTGTCTTTAAAAACTGAGGGTAAGATTAAAGTCTTTACAGATAAACAAAAACTAAAAGAGCATGTTACCAAGAGAGCAGATTAACAGGAGATACTAAAGGGAGTGCTGCAACCTGAAAAGAAAAAACAAGAGATAGAGGCCTGGGGAATAATGTAGAAATGAAAATTATTAAAATGGTATCAATAAGGGTAAAAAGATAGATAATAGTAAGATAGATCAATGGAAAGTCAAAAGATATAATGGATGATCTAAGTAATGCCTTTATAGTAATAATGTTAAATATTAATGGATTGAAAACCCAATCAAAAGATAAGGACTGCCAGAATGGATTAAAAAAAAAATCTGTCATCTATACATTATCTATAAGAGACTCACCTTACACACAAGGAGACAAATAGACTGAAAGTCAAAGTTTGTAAAAAGATATTCTATGCAAACTGTAATCAAAAAAGAGCTGGTGTATTGGTACTAATATCAGAAAAAATGGACTTCACATATTAAAAAAACTGCAATAAGAGATGAAATAGGGCATTATATTAATAAAATGAGCAAATCATTAAGAAGAAATAACAACATAAATATTTATGCACCTAGTCTCTGTGCCCCAAATACATGAGTCAAACACAAAACTAAAGAGAGAATTAGATGTCTCTACAATAACAGTTGGAGATTTTAATACAACACTTTCATTTTTGGATAAACACCAAAAAATCCACAACGTTACTAGAATTAAGAGACAAGTTTAGCAAGATGGCAGGATAAAAGATTAACATGAAAAAATCATTAGCATTTCTATATACAACTCTTGAGCAATCTGTTATCATTATGTAGAGTGCAACAAGCCAGAAACAAAAGGACAAATGCTGTATGAATGCACTGTTATGAATGATATATTTTATATGTATTCATGGATTTCATAATTAGAATACAGTTCACCAGAAAATAGAATAAGGGTATAGAATGGAAAGAAGATGGCTATTCTATGCAGAATTGCTTTAAAAGATTGTTTGTAAATCTTTGGAAATGAATGGAAATGGTGAATGCACATGCTAGTGTTTGTGTATAGCACAACTATTACAGTATGTGGGTATGACAGTGGTTGAAAGGGAAAACCTAAGAACATTTATATTACTAGAAGGAAAGTTAAAAAAATATAACATGGGACTGTATAACATAGTGAAACCCTATGTAAAATACAAATATCTGTGAAATTGCCTATATGATAACTTTTAAAAAATATAAATACAAATAAACTAGAGAGAAGGAAAGAGAATAGCAGCTATGTACAGCAGGGCATGCATAGAGAGATAAGGAGGTGGTGAGTTTTGTTTGTCTGTTTGGTTGGATTTATTATTATTATTAGTAGTAGTAGTAGTATTACTACTGGAATAATGAAATTACACTAAAATTGATTGAAATGATGAATACACAACAATGGGATTATACTAAATACCATAGATTGTACACTATGGATGGGTTTATGATTTATTAATATGTATCAATAAAATTGATTTTCATAAAAGAACCTCATATGTTTAAAAATACCAGAGGGCTGTGAAAATAAAGAGCACCATATGAACTAAAAAAAAATCATTAGTATTTCTTTATATGACTCTTCAGCAATCTGAGGAAGAAGTCAAGAAAAAATTTCACTTACAATAGAGAATAAAATAATCAAATGATTAGGGATAAACTTAACCAAGGATATAAAGAACTTGTATTTGGAAAAGTACAAAACATTGCTAAAAGAAACCAAAGAAGACCTAAATAAATATAAAGACATTCCATGTTCTTGGATTGGAAGACTAAATATCATTAAAATGTCAATTCTACCCAAATTTAGCTACAGATTCAAGACAATTCCAATAAAAAAAATCCTACAGCTTTTTTTTTTTTACAGAATTGGAAAGGGAAATTATTAAATTTATTTGGAAGGTTAATAAGTCCTGAATAGCCAAAAATATTTTAAAAATAAGAACAGATTTGGAGGACTCTCATTTTCGGACTTTGAATCATATTACTTAACTACAGTGTTAAAACAGCATGGTATTAGCATAAAGATAGGTATGTTGACCAATGGAATAGAAATTACTGTTCATAAATAGATTCTCAAATTTATGGCAAAATGATTTTTAACAAGGCTCTCAAGCACACCAGGTGGGTCAGAACAGTCTATTCATTAGATGTTGCTGAGAGAACTGGATATCCATATTTAAAGAGAGAAGGAGGACCCCTATTTCACACCCTGTACAAAAATTAATAGAAGTGGATCCAAAGCTTAAATTTAAAAGCTACAACCATAAAACTACTAGAAGAAAATATAGAGAAACCTCATCAAGGTATTGTGGTAGGTGGTGGTTTCTTAACCCTTACAAGCAAAGCATGAGCAACAAAAGAAAAAATAGATAAATGGAACCTCTTAAAACTTAAACACTCTTGTGCTTCAAAAGGCTTCTTCAAGAAAGTGAAAAGGCAGCCTACTCAATGGGAAAAAAAAAATACTTGGAAACTATATTTCAGATATTGGTTTATTATCCATGTTATATAAGGAGATCACACAACCTAACAATAAAAAGACAACCTAATTTAAGAATGGGCTAAAGACTTGAATAGACATTTCTCCAAAGAGGAGATATAAATGGCCAAATAACATGTGAAAAAATACTCAGCATCATTAGCTATTAGGAAAATGCACATCAAAATTATAGTGAACATTAACAAACACACACACACACACACAAAGAAAGCTACATGAGATATCATTTCACACCTATAGAAGGGTCATTATTAAAAAAACATAAAATTATAAGTGCTGGAGAGGATGTGGAGAAATAGGAACAGTCTTTCACTGTTGGTGAGAATGAAGAATGGTACAGCCTTTGTATGAGACAGGCAGCTCCCAAGGAAACTAAATATAGATTTGCCATATGATCCAGCAACCCCATCATTAGCAATATATTCAGAAGAACCAAAAGCAAGGACATGAACTGACATGTTTAAACAGATGTTCATAGCTGCACTATTCATATTTGCTGAAATATGGAAACAACACAAGTGTTCATCAAACTGAGTGGCTAAACAAAATGTGGTATATACACTCAGTGGAATATTATTCAGCTGAAGAAGAAATGAATTTGGGATGCATATAACAATATGGATTAAACTTGAAAACATTATATGAGTTAAATAAGTCAGACACCAAAGGAAAAATATTGTTTGGCCTCACTAATATGAACTAAAATGATGAGTAAACTCACTCTAGATTATAGGTTACTAGGAGGTAGAATGTGGGTTGAGAATGGGAGCTGATGCTTAATGTATGTAGAATTTTCAATAAGATCTATTGTAAATGTGTGGAAATGAAAAAAGTTGATGGTAATACATTATAGTCAGTATATCTAACACTGCTGATTTATAAATATGATTGTGGCTGAAAGAAGTAGTCTGTGAATGTAATAATTGAGAGGAAGCTAGGGAATAATTAGGTACTACAGAACATAGTGGTTTTGGTGGTGGATGAAGAATATGGTTAATACTGTAAGTACAAGAATGTTCTTCCTTTGCACAGTACTGAGTATATGGTGATACATGGGAAAATTACAAATAATGTAACTATGAATTATAGTTAAAAGTAATATAATAATTTTGCAGCAACAGCAAAGAAGGTATATCAATTCTAAGGGACAGTAAAACGGGGTATAAGGGCATATGTGATTTTTCTTTTTGGAGTGGTGAAAGTGTTCTAAAATTGACTAAGGTTTTGACAGAACAACTTTGTGATGAATATGAGAGCCACTGCATGTATGTTTTGAATGGATTGTACAAAGCATGTGACTGTATTACACAATGAATCCTGTGGTGGAAGATGGACTATGTTTAACAGAATGAATGTGAGATCATTCATTCATGAATTATAGCCAGTATATGTCATAACAACCATGAAAGGGTGTCATGAACCAGGTGTCTTGGGAATTATGGTAAATGGAAATATTGTCTATAAATAGTAATATTTTGACACTGCTCTTTCATTTACCTTTCTTTCCATTATTTGCACCCCCTTGTTCCTTCCTTTCCTTCTTTCTTCTCTTCTTCCTTTTTCTCTTCTCTCTCATGTCTCTTTTTTATACTAATTCATATGGTTATGATGTCCAGTGTTTGGTCCAGTAAATCCTGATCTGATGGTTCCTATGATGATATTTTGTGGATTTAAATCATCAGTCATTTGATTGCATCTATGGCTGATTATAAGGAAGAAGGGAGGTTGTCTTTAGCAATTTGAAAAGTCTCACCAAATCATTTGAAGTCATAAAAGTAAGAACTGACAGTTTCAGCAGTTTGAAAGAAGAATTTCTTTACTTCAATTAGCCTGTTTCTCCTGAGGAATTCACTAAAATCTTCAATGGACTTCCCAACTTGGAGTTTGTCCTACACCATATTTACACCCACATGTAAAGACATGTTGGTTCTGCTTCTCTGGAGAAACCTAATACACTGATTTTGAATTACTTTTCCAAACCCACTTGATGACTAATTCTGAAAAACACTTAGCTTCTTTGAGTGTCAAAACATATTTTAAAATATATATTTACCCCCAAAATACACCAATGACATGAAGGAGAGGGCTTTTTTCAGTTTAAGATAGACTCTTGTTTCATTGATATTCTAATTTTTTTTTATTACTCTGCAAAAATGCCAGAACTGGATAAATACTTTTATGATGAAATATCAATAAGTGATTGCAACCTTTCTCTTAGGAAAAGAATACACTCTCTGGCAAGAAGGAATGGGTTTTGGTTGACCTTCCTCTAATGCATAAGTAACCGTATAAACTCACATTAATAACTAAACAGGGGATTCCTTGTGGAATATGTTGAAACACGACTCTTCTTCCCAAGCCCCACTAACATGACCAAGTATTTACGAAATTTTGTCATTTCATTCTTACATTACTAAAATTTGGACTCAGCTGCTCTGAGGTAGGATCTTAGTTTTACATTGAAATCACATTGACCATCTCTGAAAATAGGGATTTTTTCTTTAGGCAACACTTGGATGAATAAAAGTTTGCCATGCTGAGATCTTATCTGCTAATGACTGAGGCAATTTTCTCTTCAAGTTTAGGAAGTATAAATAAATACATTCTGACAGCTTGCCTATTGGAAAATGGATAATTTTTTTCTTTAAAAATTGGAAAATAAGGGGAATCTAGTCATGAAAGGATTCACTGAAGAAAAAACTGAAATGCAAGAGCTAATGTTTTGAAATGTATGCTTAGTATTCATCATGAGGAATTTTCAGGTGTTAATGGGTAGGCTGCAAGAATGTTGATTATTAAGGGAGAAACATGGGTTATTTTCTGGATATTTTTAAAGTAAGAGTTGCTTTCTTTGTATGTGGCCAAGTGTGGATGCAGATTTTTGCCTGCTTTGGAGATGAAAATATATTGAATTCTTTTTTAAAAAAATATTTCTGATTATATTAAGAACTTTCTCCTTTTCTTACTCCATAAGTCATTCGTATATTTATATGTGCTCATGGATACTCTCAAGACCACACTCTTTTTTTCATAGATAATATTCCTTAACTGAAATCATCTTAATGTATTCTTAGCATGGGTGTATGAAAGCTCATTGGGCTCCTTAATTGGAGAAGAACGGATTTATATCTTCATGCTGGATATTTAGATTATATAGCATAATAGTGAACATGTTTTTAGAACTGCAGATCTTGGCTTCTCACCACCCACTCTGTTACTGCTAGTCTTGTGTAGTTGCTGCTTCCCTCTAGCCTCAATTTCCTCCTCTACAGCATTATTGGGGAGGCCCAAATGATTGCTAGGCACCATTTTTTTGTTTCTTTTGTCACCATATTTATTGTCTGACACCACTTCTCAGAAAGTTATCTCTGATGGATCAAAATAGAAGCCATACCTCTGGCAGCTGCAAGTTTGGAATTTAGGCACTCTACTGAATATTGTAGGAATGCAGTTCTGCTTTTTTTTCCTTGATCAATAATGGCATCCTTAGAAATACTTTTGAGATATTTTGAGATCTATTATTTAAATCTAGACAATTCCAACAGCACTAATTCCAGACACATTAGGTGTTCAATAGATGTTACCTAAATTGCATTATAGCACTAATTTTTAAAGTAATAAAAGGCTCATCTACTTTTTTTATGTTTAATTTTCCTTTTTGAAAATTTCCTAATTTCCTCTATATTTAAAGGAAGTATAGGATTCATTTCCATTGCACTAATAAATAAGTTATCATTTGGATGAATTAAGCAGGTGAAGTAATTATCTAGAGAAATATATGATTATGAAAATTAAAGATTGGTTGAAGATTAAGAAACAAATGTGCATCATTGGATGCTAAGTTGCCATATGTAGAAGAGAGAAAATCTACTATTCAGTACTTGAAGAAATGCCCAAGTTTTTTTGCTAGTTTTAAAAGTAGAAAAAGAATTACACTGTATTGAGTGAAATAAATCAGACACAAAAGGACAAATGTATGGTGTCACAAATATGAATTAAATACAATAAGCAAACTCATGGAGTTAAGTTTTAGAGCTATAGGATAGTAGGAGACAAAAATGTGGGTTGGGAAGGATGAGCTGGTGCTGAATGTGTGTAGAATTGTTCATGTATATTGTAAATTTTTGGAAATGAATAGAGTGGTGGGTAAAAAATTATAGTGACTAAAACTAACACTGCTAATGTGTAAATGCTATTGTGGCTGAAAAAGGTAGTCTTGGGACTTAAATTCCATTTAAAGGAAGCTAGAGGATAATCTTGAGTTTGTATAACACAGTGATTTTGGTGGTGGATAAAGATTGTGGTTAATAGCACAAATACAAGAATATTCTTCTTTACAAGGTATTAAGAATATGGTGCTGCATGGGAAAATACAGCTAATATAACTTACGGACTACAGTTATGAATAATATTGTAACATTTTTACAAAAATGGCAAAGAAGATACTATATCACTTCTCAAGGTCAATAATAGGGAACATAAGGAGATATGGGATTTTTTCTACATGGCCTAATGAAAATATTTTAAAACTGCCTGAGGTGATGACAGCACAAGCCTGTGATGAAGCTGAAAGCCACTGATTGTACACTTTGGATGGAATATACAAGGCATGGGACTGTAAAACAAAGGAAATCCAGTGGTTAACAGTACAGATGTAAGAACATTCTCTCAAGAGCTATAAAAAATATACAATGCTAATAGAAGGTGTTAATACTACAGTGGTTTTGGAGAAAATACATGAAATGTAATTTATAGACTATAGTTAGCAGTAATATTTTGATGTTCTTTCAATGTCTGTAACAAATGATTCACAACAATGCAAGGTGTTAGTGGTAAAGTGATGTAAGGGAGCCCTGTATGGTATACATAATTTTTTTGTAAACTCACAACTATTCTAATAACAAAAATTAAAGAATTACAGGTTTAGTGGATATAGCAAAGAAAGAGAAGAAATGGAAACCAATGGATTCAATCCAGTGTGGTTTAAATAAAAAATATTAATAGCATTAGTATTAATCATCTTTCTTCCAAGACTATTCTGGTTATATCTTCCAGCTATATCTTTCTTAAATAACTATTTCATCATGTTTCCTACTCAAACAGCACTCTATTTATATATCCTATTTCTAGATACTTGGAGTCAAAATCTTACAGCTTTTACTTTCCAAATTCAGGATAATCCAACTTCACCCAATTCTGCACACAGTAGTTCTACAAGACATCCTTTGGATGCCTGAGAGACTTTCCTGATATTATCTAAACTATTCATGATTCTGTCTTCCTTCTTTATTTTTAAATGTCAAATTTTAAAATTAGGCTATGTTTTTGTCTGTGTGCTGTAAGAAAACTAGCCTCAGTCTTCTTTTGGTTCATATTGCATTACTGCTATTTTCAAAGCAGTTATCACTTTAGTGTTCTTTTAATGTACCATACTTTCCAGTTATCTCCATATTCAGCCATAGTGTAAAATTTTTGAGGTAAAGAATGTGACATATTATTTAATCTGATTCACAGTGTCTTCAGGGAAAGTATGGTTTACTCCAACTTCATACATGGAAAACATCTGAACTCTGTCAGGCACATGACAAGCTATAGTTTTTCTTTCTGATTTCTGAGACATTGCCTTATCACAGCAAATTTATCCCAAAGCAGATACATCCCAATATCTATTATTGCCCACATTTTCCTCATGAAGAAACAAATAATCTGCTGATAATAGAACTTGGAAGCCTATTTTACAGATAAGTTTCTTCAATAATGTTTTCATCGAAGTGGTGAGATCCACAACATGTTTAGTACTTATGAGAAGGCAAATAATAATAATTCGCAATTCATCTTACAATGTCCCTATATACAACAAAGAGAATAACATATACATTACTCAAGAATAAGACAGATAAGAATTTATCCCATTTTCTTCCAGGGAATTCTAATACTACTGTGTCTTTTTCCCTTTAAAGTCAGGAATTTCTTTCTTACAAGCAGGAAGTATCATAAGAACAATAGGAAAAGAAATGTAAAGAAAGAGATTATCAGGTAGATTTGCTACCTAGAACAACATGACAGTGTCAAGTTAAGAATGCCACCCTTTCAGAGAAATTGAATTAACCTTATTGCTGAAAATAATAAGTCATTGTGTTCAATGTACTAAGTCATACAATTTTGGCAGACTCAATGATTTTAACCAGAAAGAACAACATAATTATTAGTCCTAGACCTACATGTAGAGCAAATTTCACTGAGTCCTCTTTTCACTGAGGTTCACTGAGACATTCTGTGAGAAAAGACAGAACCCAGATATTTAACTAAGTTGACCTATGCCTAAAATATGAGCTTCCATTGACATACAATATCTGTTGTAAAGCTCTGTGGCCACAGACCTTCATACTGCCTTGTCAATCATTGATATTCCAAAGAGTCAAAATGTTTAAAAATTAAAACAAGCCAAATTAAACTTAACTAGAATTATTGACATTATATTTATTTCTCTAGCAATTAAATAAAGCACAAATGGATGACTTTGAGAATGCTAAAAATGTAATCATCTTAATGACAGAGAAAAAAGTAAATATACTCAAGCATGTATATTAATAACAAGGAAATAAAGGAGAAAAGGAACTGATAACCAATTTCAGAAAATGTTCAATCTAAGTGGTAAGATTAGAAAATGTGTAGGGAAAATGTTTCATATTAAAAATGGAGCAGACTCTGAAACTCATACTTTATTAATTATTATACTTATTTCTCACTTCTAGCCAATAAAGGTAAAGACCTTTGAAGTTCTTTTCATAGATGATAAAACTGTATTTTGAGATTAGTTCCTCTGTCCAATGTCACACATACAATTAACATTGAAACTAAGATTCTGAAAGATACTGACTTCCAAGTTAATGTTCTTTCCTATATGAATAATTAGGCCTTCCATAAACACTTGATTATTAATTAACTGAATAAATTTCTGCCTTTGCTATGCTAAGTGCTATCATGTGAAATGGACATGGAGGCCCGTTTAAGAACTTCACTGACTTCATCCTCTTGGGACTCATCACCCACCCTGTGTTTTCTGGGCTTATCTTTGCAGTCATCTTTTCCATCATTTTAGTGGCTGTAAGAGCCAACTTGGTAATGATTCTGCTTATTTACATGGACTCATTTCTCTACACACCCATGTACTTCTTGCTCAGCCAGCTCTCCATCATGGATACAGTGTATATCTGCATTACCATCTTGAAGATGCTACAAGACCTTTTGTCCAAGGAAAAAACCATTTCCTTCATAAGCTGTGCAGTTCAGATATTCCTCTATGTGACTCTGATAGGACGAGAATTTTTGTTGCTGGGCCTCATGGCCTATGACTCTTTTGTAGCTGTGTGCAGCCGCCTCCAATAACCTCTCCTCATGAACCACAAGATTTGCTTGTTTATGGTGGTGGGCTCCTGGGTTGGTGGCTCCTTGGATGGATTTATACTGACCCCTGTCACTCTGAGTTTTCCTTATTGTGGGTCCCAAGAAATCAATCACTTTTTCTATGAGATCCCAGCTGTGCTGAAGCTGTCATGTATGGACAACTCCCTCTATGAAACCCTGATGTATGCCTGCTGTGTGCTGATGGTGCTCATTCCCATATCTGTCATCTGTGTCTCCTACACACAGATCCTGATCACCGTTCATCAGATGAACTCAGCTGAGCACCAGTGCAAAGCCTTTGATACCTGTTCCTCCCATATCATGGTGGTGAGCATTTCCTATGGGACAGCCTTCTACACCAATATTCTGCCCCTTTCATACCACACACCAGAGAAAGACAAGGTAGTGTCTGCCTTCCACACCATCCTCACACCCATGGTTAACCCACTCACTCATAATACAGCTTGAGAAATAAAGAAGTGGCAGCAGGTCTAAAGAAGTTCCTGGGGAAGTGTTTCTCCTTTCAGAGAATCAGAGCTGGCAATGTGTCCAGGAAATAATAGGGGCTCCTGGCCCTGGGTGCAAACATCTCTGTTGCTGGCTAAAGAGACACATACTTTTTTAAGAAAATATATTTTCTTGGTTCAGAAAAATGTTCACAGTCACTTTGATTATCCTGAGATATTGTCTAACAAAATATTTCTATTATAAGCATCCTTTAAGAACTATAGCTGAAGACTGTGTTCAGCATTAGCCAAGGTGATTAATGGGTTTCACTGTTATTTTCCACTGAGCATTCTTATTCAGGTAGAATTATTTCTAAAACATCACATGTTGGTCAAGCATCCCTATTAAGAGTCCAGAACATGAAGTTTTAAATGTTACTTGGGTTCATGTGTCATTTACATCTGTATTGCAAATGAATTTTTGAAGAGAAATCTGTAAGGAGCATTTGTGATGACCTTGATGATCTAATTTAAAAGAGTCAGTAAAATAAAATACTTTCTGATGATAAGAGTGTAAGAACCTTGTTTAGGAAGCTGTTGTGTACATGATATGATTATATTTTTAGTTTTGCATTATATTCACATTTTATGAACATCTGTATTCTCTCACCACTGAAATTAAAATATGGTTAACTTTAGCCTATTCCAAATAAGTTTAATAGATGTTGTGCAATAAAAAAAAATGTTGACTTATTAAAAATTGATTCCTGCCATTATGGTCATAAAATAGTTTATGTCTTCTATTTAGGCTTCTATAAAGTAGTTATAAATGTAAAAGTAATAAATCAATATAATATAATTATATTAGCTCATTTGAGTTAATTTGCTAAATTATCATTTTCTCAAATTCTCCAATTAATGTTTGTTACTAAATAATTTCATTTTAATTAGTTGATAGGCATAGTGGTGTTTTTTGTTGTTTCCTTTTTATTTTTTTATTTCAATTTATTATTTTTTGAGTTTAATTTTTAAAGAAGCTTTAGATTTACATAAATGCTACATTGAAAATATAGGGGATTCCCATATACCTTATCCCCTCCCTTTCCAACATTTTCCCCACTAACAACCTCATTCATTAGTGTGGTATATTGGTCACAATTTATGAACACACATTGAAGTATTGCTACTAAACCTGTTCCACAGCTCATATTATGACTTACACTTCACACAACACAATTCCATAGGATTTGACAAAATGTATAACAGCCTGTATCCATCACTGCAATGTCATGCAGAGCAATTCCAATGTCCCAATAATGTCCCATGTTACACCTATTCTTCCCCTCCCTCCCTTCAGAATTTCTGTTGTCTACTGCCTATATATCAATGCTACAATTTCTTCTGTTACTAGAATAATGATGAGTCTTTTTAAGTCCAAAGTTGCATTCCCCATTATGTTTGTTCATTCTTCAATCTTGAGTAGTTGGGGATGGTGATGGCCACTCCTCTTCCAATTGAGAGGGGGCTTAGATCTTAGGGAGAGCATCAGTAGAAGTGTCTTGCTTATAGGTGTAGATATACACTGTTTTCTGGGATGGGCATTGTCCATCATCATAATTTTGTGGATAAAGTCTGATGGACTAGAAAGTAGGTGTTGGCTGCAACTTTGCTGAGATTCACTGCTCAATGAGTGTATGAACAGCCAATAAGTTCAAATCTCTGGGAAACATATTTAATTAGTATACTGCTAATTATAGTTTCAATTAAAAGGGGCATAAGGACCATATGTAGGAAAATTAAAAATGAGTCTAATTCTGATACATTGGGGGAATAGTTTATCATATATTCCAAGGTAAGGCCCACTGATAAGGTGCTGAATTTTGGGGGTTATCTGTCCTGCCTATAGTGCCTAGATTTCTCTGGAGCTTCAGACCCCCTCCTACTTGAGGCACTGTTTACTGCAGCAGTTAGTGAGATCCTCCTAAGATAATTATTAGTGTAACCTCTGGAATGACCTCCTGACTCACCTTGAAATATCATAGCCATAAAAACTCATCTCCTTTGTTGCAACATTACTCCTTTTTGATCAAGGTCTTTTTCCAAATGCATTGCTCCTTGGTTCTTGGTTATAATCCCTTGGTAACAGGTAGGCTCATCCCTGGGAGTCATGTCCTTTTAACTCAGAAGATGCCACATTTGAGCAACAAGGAGGCTTTCAGAAGGTAACTACCAGGCAAAATACATTACTAGGCCAAGTTTGAACTTCACAAGAACAAGGTTCATAAGTACCAGAATCAATAATAAGGGCTTAGCATCTTGGTACATTCTCCTTTGCTAGGCATTACCCATGCACTTTACATATTCTTTCCACTCTATGAGAGAATGTAGCAGCACTCCTCAGGATGAGAATTCAATACTCTGTCAATTATTCTGTGAGTCTCCAACCATCAAGACAACACTCTATGGCCACTTGAACATATTTATATTCCATAGACCATGTCCCAGATCCACCCCTCCCCACATATTCCCCAACCACTGACACCTTGCACAAGTGATCCTCCCCTGCAAGACTTGCAACTTTTCTGTAATCCAAAAGCTCCCCAAAACAAATCCAAAAAATAAATAAAGTAATAAAAATACAAAATATAAAATAAAAATAAAATAAAATAAAAATATTGCATTATGTCTTTCATCCCTGTAACTTCTGTTATCTTTTACATACAGTGTTTATTTCTTCTATATGTTCCCCCAGTGTCTTAGTTTTTCACTTATTTTCAAAGCAGCTTTAGGTTACAGAAAAATCACATAGAAAATATAAGGAATTCCCATATACCCCACCCTCTTCCCCTCATATTTTCCTCTATTAATGTTATCTTACTTGAGTATGGTGCATGTGTTAGAATTGATGAACAAATATTGAAGCATTGCAACTATAATAATGGTATACATTATGGTTCATATTCTATACCACTCACTTTTATAGGTTTTAACAAAAATGTGCAATAGCCTGTGTCCATCATTGAAAGATCATGCAGAAAATTCCAAAATCTAAAATTGCCCAAAGTTCCATCCATTCTTCCCTCTCTGTCCCTTGGAACCCATGGTGACCTCTAAGTTGCAAATTTGAAGAATAAGATTCATGGTTATATGCATTTATGTTGAGGACTTGATCTATTGCTCGATCTTTCTTTATTAGACATATTTGAGAATATAGCAGGCCTCCGCAGTATGGGGTTTTAATATTTTCTTGTTGATTGTGTAGGTCTCCATCCACTGCAATAACACCCTATGACACAATGAAAACTTTCATATTCTATAGAAGCATGCCCCTGGTGCACCCTTTCCCACATATCCCTCCACCTCCAATGACCTGCATCAATAAACACCCACTGTTGTATTTGCTAAAAGAACATAAACTGCTCAAATTCACATTCCAGCACATTCAACCTCACTCATATCCTCACACCACTATCAACCTCATCCATTGACAAACTACCCTCTTCCATCCTTATCATAGGGTTTTGACCATATTGAGCATCAACTCCCACACTCCACTTCCCTTCTTTCTCCTGATAACCCATTCTTCAGCCTCTAGCTCTGTGAATCTGGTCAATTTGCATAGGTCATATCAGTTAGGTCATGGAATATTTGTCTTTTAGTGACTGGCTTGCTTCACTCAACAAAAGGTTTTCAAGATTCATCCATATTTTACAGTGTGTCAATACTTCTTTCCTTCTTACAGCTGAGTAATATTCCACTGTGTGTATAGACCACAATTTGCTTATCCATTCTGTTGATGGACACCTGGGTTGCTTCCAACTCTTGGCAACACTGAATAATGCCACTATGAACAATGCTGTGCATATATCTATTCATGTTCCTGCCTTCAATTCTTTTGGGTATGTACCCAGCAGTGGGATTGCTGGATCATATGGGAATTCTATGGTTAACTTCCTGAGGAACAACCAAATCATCCTCCACACAGGCTGCGCCATTCTACATTCTCACAAGTAGTGGATGAGGGTTCCATTTTCTTCACATCCTCTCCAACACTGGAAGTGCTCTGTTTTGCTTTTTTAATAACTGCCAGTCTAATAGGTGTAAGATGATATCTCATTGAAGTTTTCATTTGCGTTTCCCTAATATCTAGTGATGTTGATAATGTTTTCATGTGCTTTTAAGCCATTTGTATTTCCTCTTTGGAAAAGTATCTATTCAAATATCTTATTCATTTTTAAAATTCATTTTATTGATTTACTTCTCCCCACCCCCTTGTTGTTTGCACTAGCTGTGTCTGTTCATCTTCCTTGTTTCTCCAGGAGGCACCAGGAACCTAAGCCAAGTCCTCTGATGTGGGAGGGAGGCATCTAATAACTTGAGCCACCTCCCCCTGTATTGTTGTGTCTCTTATTATGCTTTTCTTCTTATGTCTCTTGTTGCATCATCTTATTGCATCAGCTTGATGCACCTGTATGTTGCACCAGCTCACTGTCTTCTTTAGGAGGCACTGGGAGCCAAACCAGGGACCCCCCATGTGTTTGGTGGAAGCGCAATAATTTAAGCACATCCACTTCCATTGTACTTATTTTTTACATGGGTTGTTTGTCTTTTTATTTTTGAGATGTAGGAGTTCTTTATACATGCTGGATATTAGGCCCTTCTTGGATAAATTGTTAACAAATATATATATATATATTCCCATTCAGTAGGCTGCCTTTATGCTTTCTTGACAAACTTCTTTGAAATGCAAAAGATTTTTATTTTAGGGAGGTTCCACTTATCTATTTTTATTTATTTTGGTGCTTGCACTTTGGAGGTAAAGTTTATGAAACCATTTCCTATTACAATATCTCATAGTTGCTTCACTACATTACCCTGAGGAGATTTATGGATTTGACTCTTATATTTAGATCTATGATCCATCTTGAGTTAATTTTTGCATAGGGAGTGAGATGTTTATCCTCTCTCATTCTTTTGAAAATAGATATCCAGAAACCACCGATCCCAGATGAGTGGGCCTGGTGGCCCTGCCAAACATCAAATGACCTTATATGTGAGAATCCACATCAGAACTCACATTTCAATTCCATTGTTCAGCACATCCATCCTTGTGCCAACACCATGCAGTTGTTGTTGTTTTTTTCATCACTGTAGCTTTGTTGTAAGCTTCAAATTCATGTAGCGTGAATCCTGTAAGTTCCCTCTTCCCTTTCAACATTTTTTTCTCTATTTGTGGCCCACTGCTCTTCCAAATAAATTTCATAATTAGCTTTTCCAATTCAGTAAAGAATGGTTTTGTAATTTTTATTGGTATTGCATTGAAACTGTAATTCAATCTGGGTAGGACATATATATTAATGATGTTTTGTCTTCCAATCCATGAACCTGGCATACTTCTCTATTTATTTAGGTCTTCCTTGACTTCCCAAGATGATGCTGTATAGTTTTCTGTGTACAAATCCTTCACATCTTTAGTTAAGTTTATTTCTAGACACCCGATTTTTTTAAGTTGCTATTGTAAATGGAATTTTCTTCTTGATTTCCTCCTCAGACTGCTCATCATTGGTGTACAGAAATGCCACTGGTCTTTGAGTGTTGAACTTATGTCCCACCACTTTACCAAGCTCATTTTTTAAAATATGTATTTTTTAAAAAAGTATTTAGATTACATAAATGTTACATAAAAATATAGGGAATTCCAATATGCCCTGATTCCTACACCTCCCACATTTTCCCACAATAACAACATCTTTCATTAGTGTGGTGCATTCATTACAATTCATGAAAACATTTAGAGCATTGTGGCTAAGCATTGATTACAGTTTACATTGTAGTTTACACTCTCTCCTGCACAATTTTTTAGATTATGGCAAGATATACCATGGCCCATAACTGTCATTGCAATGTCATTCAAGAAAATTTCCAAGTCCCCAAAATGCCCCCATATTTCATCTGTATTTTCCTCCCTCCACCCTCAGAACCTCTAGTGGGCACTACCTCCAGTTCCAGAGGCTTTGCTGTAGATTCTTCAGATTATGCAATTTGCACAGAGTAAACATTTTACTTCTTCCTTTTCAACTCAATGCCTCTCTTTTTTTTTTTTTTTACCTAAGTGCTTGAGAAAACACTTTTAACACCATGTTAAATAAGAGTGGTGTCAGCAAGCATTTCTGTCTATTTCAAATTGCATTGGGAAAGACTTTAGCATTTAACTATTGAATATGATGTGAGATGTGGGATCTTCATATATATCCTTTTTCATGTTGAGGAATTTTCCCTCCATTCCCATTTTTTGATTTGTTTTTATCAAGAAAGGATGTTGTAATTTGTCAAATGCTTTTTTGGCATCAATACAAAGCATCATGTGCTTTTTTTTTTTCTTTTGATCTGTTAATAGGGTATAATACATTGATTGATTTTCATATGTTGAACATTACTTGCATTCCAGGGATGAAACATAATTGATCATGGTGTATAATTTGTTGGATGCACTATTGAATATGATTAGAAAGTATTTTGTTGAGGACTTCAGCAACCAGGGTCACTAGAGGGTTTGGTCTGTAGCTTTCCTTTCCTGTGTTGCCTTTATGTGGCCTTGGTAACTTGGTGACATTGGCATCACAGAACAAGTTAAGCAATGTTCTCTGCACTTCTAATTTTTAGAAGACTTTAAGATGGATTGGCATTAGTTCACCTGGAATGATTGGCAGAATTTATCTGTAAAGCCATCTGGTCCTGGGCCTCTCTTATTTAAAAGGTCTTAAATGACCAACCCAATCCTGCCATCAATAATGGATCTGGAGAGTTCACCAACCTCACCCTCCATCAATGTAGGTTGCTTGTGTACTCCTAGAAATTCTTCCATTCCATCTAAATTATCCATCTTTTTTGCATACAAGCTCTCAAAATAATCTCTCATGACATTCTTCATTTCTTTTGTATCAGTGGTGATATCCACTCCCACATTGTGTACTTTATGTATTTCCATCTTCTCTCTTTTTTCCTTGTCAGTCCAGCTAATGTTCTGTCAATTCTATCAATCTTCTCAAAGAACCAGGGTCTGGCTTTGTTAATGTTTCTACTGTTTTTTAAAAAACTATTATTCTCAATTTCATTTAGTTCTGCTCCAATACTTGTTATTTCCTTTGTTCTGCTTGCCCTGGAATTTTGCTATTCTTTTTCTAGTTCTTCCAGGTGTGCAGGTAAGTTCTTGATTTTTGCTCTTTCTTCCCTTAATATAGGCATTTATGACTCTAACTTTCCCTCTTAGCACTGCTTTTACTGCATTCCACAGGTTT
>JAQZBX010030391.1:0-26836 GCA_029593785.1 Cabassous unicinctus | reverse complement strand
ATTCTGTATGTAACTTTACTGTGACCTAAAACTTCTTTGAAGACAAAAAAAAAAAAAAATTAAGACACTGGGGTAGAAATGGAAGAAAATACCACTGTACATACAGGACAACAGATATTACAGTGATGAAAGGCAAAATGCCAAAAAAAATTTTTAAAAATATTTTTCATTTTTTTAATAACCCATTTTTTTACTTCATTTTAGTTTTTCTAAATTATTATATATTTTATTTCTTATGTTTAAACCTATCATTAGTATTTCATTTTCCTATTAATTGAATTTTGGCAATATTCTTGGCTTCATTTTTGAAGAAGTTTTGGATCACAGAAGGGTTACAACTATGGCAGGGGAGGATCAATGGTGTAGGGTGTCAGTGATGGGGGACACATGGGAGGAAGTTCACCTGGGCATACATATAAGGTAGATAGGTATGTTCAAATGTTCATGGAGCATTGCTACAGTGGGTAGAGATTCACACAACAGCCGAAGGATTGTTGAATCACCATCCTGGGGAGCTCTGCCACATTCTCTAATGGAACAACAATAATCCCCCAGGTGCTGGGGCAATGACTAGTGAAGAAGGATGGTCCACGATGGGCCCTTGATATTGACAACTATGCTTATGAGCCTCTTGTTTTTGAATTTGCAACTTGGCCTAGTGTTGTAAGGTGCCTAAGAGTTACCTCCTGAGAGCCTCCTTGTTGCTCAAATGTGGCCTCTCCCTAAGCCAAACTCAGCATTTAGATGCATTACCTTCCTCTCTGCGAGGGACATGACTCCTGGGGATGAGCCTCCCTGGCACCAAGGGAGCACTAGCTGGTGATACAGCTGGAAAATGACCTTGAATAAAAGGGGGAAAAGGTAAAGACAAGTGTGTTCATATGGCTAAGAGACTTCAAATGAGTCGGGAGGTCATCAGAGAGGAAACGCTTATGCACGTCTCAGCAGGATCTCATAGATGGCCAAAGCAGACACTACCCCAAACAGTGGGGCTCTTGAGGGCTCCAGAGACACCCAGGTCCTACAGTCATGGCAGATAGCCCCAGAATTTGGTGCCTTGCCAGTGGACCCAACTTTGGAGACTGTGCTCCCAAGAGTGACAGAGTTGGACTCAGATGTGTCTTTTCTACACATGTCTCTTCTGTCCCTTTTATTTGAACCTATAGTTGGTGCTGGAGTTGGTAGGTATACATCCAAGAGACTTTAATCTCTGGGCTGTCCATGTGCCAGCTGGGCCCTGAGCCTCAGCGGAGTTGCAACATCTACTCTCCAGTTCATTGGACTTACCCAGGATAACTAACAAAGAGGTGAGGATGGACAACCACCACACCAAGGAACCGAGAGAGTCTACAACTGCAAGTAAGAGAGTCCCATCCATTGGCCATATGGGATCGAAGTCCCTTCTCAATCAGAGGTGGAGTGGACATCACCATCCCAGAATCCTCAGGATTGGGGAATAAAATAAGGACTAGAGTAGACTTGCTGGTATTCTACTATAGACTTATTGTGATTCTAGCAATGGAAGAAATTATATCATTGATGTGGAGACAGTGGCCACTGGAGGTGCTGAAGTAAGGGAGAGGGAAAAAGAGGTGTAATATGGGGGCATTTTCAGGACTTGAAATTGACCTGGATGACATTGCGGTGACAGATACAGGCCATTATATATCCTGCCATAGCCTACAGAATTGAGTGGGAGAGAGTGTAAACTACAATGTAAACTATAATCCATGCTTAGTGGCAATGCTCCAAAATGTATTCATCAATTGTGATGAATGTACCACACTAATGAAAGAAGTTGTTAATGTGGGGAAAAGTGGGAGTCTGGGGAGTGGGGCATATGGGAATCCCTTATATTTTTTTATGTAACATTTTATGTAATCTAAGTATCTTTTAAAAATAAATAAAAAATATATTACAAAGAAAAAAGAGTATGGGAGCTAGGGTGGGGCACTTCTGGGCGAGAGAACAGAGTGAAAAGACAAGAGGACTGGGGATCAAATTCTTGGGGGATGCCTGTGTGATCCTGAGGCCAGAAAAGGGTCAGAGAATAAAACCAGTTTTTCTGTCAGACCTAATGACTTCCTTTGGTTCTTTGTCCTTAAGGACTGGCCACAGCTCTGAGATGGGTCTGTGGATTCATTGTGACTTTTGTCTGTTGGTGCTATGAGAGGAGGTCTGCTGTGTTGGTTAGGAGGCCCTGACCTGGAACTGGGCAGATCTGAGTTCTAATACTACCTCTACTATTTCTAGTTGTACAACATTGGCTAGTTTATTTAACCTTCTGAATATCAGTTTCCTTGACTGTAAAATGTGATAATAATAGGACCTTCCTCATAGGTTTATTTAGCAGGTATTTACTGAGCATCTTTTCTGCGCTAAGCAATATGGGTTTCCAGAGATGTGACATGATACAGTCCCTGCTCTCAAGCCACTCACCACTTAGAGGAGATACAGACAGAATGCCAATTCCAATAAAATGTGGGGGTGCTACAGAAGCTGGGCAGGGTGGTTTATGAGCTCATGGGAGGGTCATCAAACTAGATTCTGTGAGTGTGTTGGGTGGGGGTCAGAGGGATTAAGTTTCAGATGAATTTTTTAAAAATAAATTACGCCCCCCAGATGGCTCTGTTTGTTTGCTGTTTTTGCTCATTGTTTGTGCTTGTTGTCTGCTTGTTGTTTTTTGCTCATTGTCTGCTTATTGTCTGTTTGTTTGTTTTTTTCTTTAGGAGGCACTGGAAACCAAACCCAGGACTTCCCATGTGGTAGGCGGGCGCTCAACTGCTCGAGCCACATCCGCTTCCTGCTTGTTTGGTTTTGCTCATTCTCTGTTCATTGTTTTTGCTCATTGTCTGCTTGTTTTTGCTTGATGTCTGCTTATTGTCTGCTCGTTGTTTGCTTGTTTTCTTTAGGAGGCACCAGGAACCGAACCCAGGACCTCCCGTGTGGGAGGTGGGTGCTCAATTGCTTGAGCCACACCTGCTCCCCCTAGATGAATTTTGTAGACTGAGTAGGCGTGAACCCAGTGCGTCTCAACCTCAGCTGCAAATGTGAATCAGGAGCAGGGCCCCACCCTGACCAACCAAATCAGAAGTTCTGAGGGTGGAGTCCAGGCATCAGTACTTTTTTTTTTAAGGCACCTCGTGTGATTCTAATGTGCAGTCAAGGTTGAAAACAACTAAATTAGCCCAAACAAAAGGTGGAATGGGGACAGAAACGGAATTCTAGCAGAGGGAGTTGCATGTGTGGAATCTCAGAGGGCCAAGAGGGAGAGATGATTCAGATGAACTGCAGGAATTGGTTTAGTGTATTGTTTTCCAAACTGTAGTTCATGATCCATTAGTGGGTCATGAAACCAATTTAGTGTGTCATGACCAGTTTTAAAAAACAAATGGAATGAAATGGAATTGAAAACGTCAGGGTACATCATATACAATAAGGATCACCATTTATTGAAGTATCCGTTGTACTTTAGCACGTGGGTATATGTACTGGGCCTCCTGCAATACAGGCTTCTTGCTGCTCTAGTCATAGCTTTCTAGAATTATTGGTTTAGCTTGACGGAGTTAGGGAGCGGGGTGGTGAGACAGAGGCTGGGTGGGACTGTGAAAGGTGCTAGGGCTCTGTCGCTAGGGCAGTGGGCAGCCTTTGAAGGGCTTTAAGCAGGGAGCACCAGGGTCCTGCATTTCAGAGCCGTCCCTCCCTGCCATAGGGGCAGTCTGCTGGAGGCCGTGATGCCGCGGCTGGGGTACTGGTCCACATGCGCGGCGAGAGGGTTTGCTGGGGCAGCGGCTTTGGAAAGGAGTAGAGGGAGAGGTGGTGAGGGAGACACCTGGGCCTCTGTCCTTTCCTTTTCCCTTACGTGCTCCTTCTGGCTCCCCTCAGACACGACCACAAGGGCCTGATTCAGGGCCTTGGCAGCATTTTCCTCTCTTCTCTCCACCCTTTGATGTTTCCAATAGGGTAGCTCAGCATCACTTCAATGATTCAAGCAGGGGAGAGAGAAGCCACCGGAATCTGTCTTTAAACTGAGGCACTATTTGGGCTTCTTGCTCCCCTATGTGCAAAAATAGCAGAACAGATGTAACTAATGTTTTGAGAGAAAATTTCCTTTGAGCTGATATCAAACATGAATGCTGGGCCCCGAAGGGGATGTTCAGAAAGCTCTGGGTTAGAAAACACTCCCTTTATCTCATCCAGGGATGGGCGCTCTGTGGGCGTCCTCTAATGGGCACAGTTTGTCATGTCTTTGTAGTGCTAGGTGCTCAGGTTAGGGGTGGGGGCAGCCAAACCAGAGGCTCCCTCCAGGTCTAGGCACTGGGGGCGGAACGATGAGTAATGGGCAGTTCCTGTAGCTAATGAATTGCAGCCCAGTGCCGGCCCCTTACCCTGCCCCCCCACTCTACTTCAGCCACACTGGTCTCTGTGCCTTTCCTGCCAAACCCACTCCTGCCTTAGGGCTTTCGGTCCTGCTATTCTACCCGCTGGGAATACTCCCTCCCTAGATTTTCACATCTCTGCGCAAATGTCCCCTCTGCAGAATGGCTTTTCCTGACCATTGAAATATTTTTTTCTTCCAACACTTTTTATTCTCTCATCTAGCTTTTACTTCTCTTTAATTGCACTGAACTCTACTTGAATTGATTCATCTGTTAGTTTTTGGTGGTCCAGGAGGGCAGGCACCATGTCCGTCCACGTCTACCTCGCTCACTGCTCTATGTGTCTGGTGCTAAACAATTGCATGGCGCATGGTACTGAATCAATATTTCTTCAATTATTCAAGATGGGCATGGCTGACGTTTTGGCTCACCCTTTCTTTCTCCATTCAGCCCTGAGCCAGGCACAATGTTGTACTCTTCCTGCTGGTGCTGGGGGTTTGGGGGACTTGGTTTACATCCCAGAGTTTCTATGGGGGGCAGCCACTTGTAGTGCTCCTGGTTTTACACCCAAGCATCTTTCCCTGAGGTGGGGACTCTTTGCTCAGGAGGAGTCCTGCTCCTTTGGGGACTTCCAGGTGGCCTTTAGTGGGTTTTCCTGGGGGACTAACAATAGGGATTCAAGTACCTATTGGGGCAAGTAGGGAAATTATTTCCAATAGCTACCAGGGGTTATGTAGCAAATCTATACCACCAGTCCCAGACCTCGGGCTCACTCACATCCTCTGCTCCTAAAGTCCATGTCACAACCTCCTTTTCTTTCTCATGTGTTCTCAATCCCACCACTCCTCTGCACTGAGGCTGAGAAACTATACTTTAATTCTTTGTTCCCTCTGTCATTCATTCATAGATTTGAGGCCAATAGGAATCTCGGGCCACACACCCAGATGTGAAACATGGCTCATTTTCTGTGACACTGAGTTCCTATTCTACCAGGCTAGTAGAATCTCGGCCTCAGGCACCCTTTGGTACAGCTTGTCCTCAGGGGAGTGCCAGGGAGCCAGGGCCTCTGTCCATCCTGCCCAGGCCTGTGCTCCAGATGTGTCCTTGTCCATGGAGCCCCTACACCTCACATCCAGTCTGCCTGGTAGGGTCCTCTGAGCACCTACCACCTGTTCATTTACAAGGAGAAAGAGGAGGCCCTGTCCCTGCCCTGTGAGACCAGCCTGTTTAGCTGCAAGTCACATGTAAAATGGATAAGTGATAACTCAAGCAGATAAAGTGATAAAAAGAACAAGGGCCAGGAGAAAGGCGGGAGGGGGCAGGGTTGGAGAGGTGGTGGCATGGGAGGCAATGGTAAACCTTAGCCTGGAAGGTGGGTTGGTTTGAGAGTTCACTTGGGGGAGAAATGAATCCCTACAACCATACAAAACCTAGCCTGCAAACTCCACAGCCCATATGAGGTGAATTTGATGGAAGAAAGAACCAACTTGAACTATTGAACTCTGAAGGACCTGAAAACGTTCACTTGGCTATTTCTGCATCGATGTGTTCTCTCTGCTGCCACCAGCCAGGTCTGACAAAGTTGGGTTTGGGATGCTGCAGCCCCTGCATGGAATTGTGTGCCGTTGCAACAGTGTGTGGCTTTGAAATGTAATATATAACAAGTTCAGGTGTCACAGGCCCAAGCAGTCCCTCAGCTGTCGCTCCCAGCTCTGTTTCTGCTGCAAAGGGGCCACATTAGAATCCAACCCCAGAGAAAATGAATGTGGAGGGCACTAAAGATGGCAGGCGCTTTTTATAGCTTTCAATGGGTTTTGAGTGGTGCACAGAATTGACAAAACACCTCTTGAGGCAATGGCTTTTCTGGACACTGTGTTTTGAAAAGGATTCAATTTCATTTAAATGGTGGCATTTTGAGTATTTTTCACATTCTGTACCCCCTGTCTGCCTTTTTATTTTCTATAGGAAAAATATAAATGTGAATTAAAATGGCCTGGGAAAGGCTAGGCATAAATATTAAAACGCTTGGCTGCTGGTTAAAGGGAATTTATGTCCTCATTTTCTCTCTGTTGCAGAAACTTGATTTTCTCTTTGGTGGAGGTTGTTATTGCAGACTTCAGAAGATGTCCTTCTTGGTGCTTTCTTCTTCTTTCTTTAGCAATGTCCCTGTCCCTCCACTCTACCCTCACCTCCATGTTCGATGGTCTTGGGAACCATTTACACAGGGTCAGGAAGTAAACCAATGGGTGGGCTGGAGAGGGCATCCCAAGGAGCAGAGCTGCTGATGCCCACACTGACTATTGCCTGGGAGCCCGGATCCATTTTCAAGAGAGCTGGAATCCAGATTTTACAGTGAAATTTCTGATTTTTAAAGGTGGGCAACGAAAAATTAAAAAAAATCCCCACCATGTGGGCTAACTAAATACACATGCCAGATTCAGCCCATGGGCAACCAGGTCATGCCATGATCTCTGCCAGAGATGTGCCAGGTTTGCCCGAGCCATGATGAGCTGGGTAAGGGTCAGTGCCCTGTGTTTGCAACCTGCTTGGGTGTGCAGCCACCTCTTCCAGGGAGAGTTTTAGTTTGGAAGAATGAGTTCGTCATGGGGAGGGAAGAGCCGCCACTGGAAGGCGTTGGCATTGACCAAATGCAGTGGGTGGGGTGGGGTAGGTAGTCCGGGAGAAGCAGAGCACCACAGAGGCCCTGAGCCCAGGGAAGGGGGCGCTTCCAAGGGGCAGAAGCCAGTGAGGCTTGAGTCCCCGGGGGTGATGGCCTGCGAGGTGAGCGTTCAGAGGCACAGGAAGGATTTCAACCTCTATCCTGAGGGCAGCAGGATCTCCAGAATCTCTCTTTGGAGGTAGCAATCTGCTTGGGAGTGTGGGAGGAGAGAGAACAAGAATACTTTTGTTTAGATTTGGGGGTGGCTTACAGGGGAGCTGTTGGAGATTAGGGGGAGTACTAAGGCCTCCCTAAGCCATGACCTGGTGTGTCCATTGCCTGAGACCCCTGGGAGCCTGATGCTGGGGCCAGTGGGGGAATGTCTGTCTGCACAAGGGATCCTGTCCCTCTCCTCCCGGCTGCCAGGGACAGTACTAAATTCTTGCTGCTGTATCAGGTTACTTGACCTGTGAGTATGTATGGTCAGCTTTCCACACAGACCTACTGCTTCTCTGGGAAGGACCCTACTGCCTACTGGGAAAGAGGTGCCGGGGGAAGGCAGGTAGTGACTCAGCTCACAGAAAGTTTCCTCTCGCATGCTCTGGAATCAAGAATTCGTTGATTGTGCCTCCCTGGGGCCTAATGTCCCCCTGAATTTCGTGTTACTCAGAGCATAAACACAGCCAGCGCAGCATCAAATCCTCTGCATGTGTTCATAATTCTTTCAATAAATATTGATTGAGTGTTACGCCAGGCTCAGGAGATAGAGGAGTGAAAAAGACAGAAGGGGCTATGCGCTCACTGGGCTCTCCTTCCAGGGGAGGGGGAGAGAGTTAACCAGGACTGACAAAACCAAGGGATGTGGGAGCCCCCGACCCAATTCAGAGGGGCCCAGGAAGGCTTCCTGGAGGAAATGAAGGCTAAGGTGAGACCTGGAGAATGAGTATGCACCTTAGGCTGAGGCAAGAAAGAATGTTCCAGATCCAGAGAAGAGAAGAACGGACACAGTTCTAGAGGTAAGAGCATAAGACTCACTCAGAGGCAAAAGGAGATCCAGTGTGTCTGGAACATGGGTGCAGGGCTTGGCAAGAAAACTTTGTAAGATTTCCATTTTTCCTTGCTCTTCTGGAGAAGCTTCCCTAGAATTTGTGGGGGAGTCCTGAGCAGTGTTGGTCATAATCATCAAGTGTAATTGTATTATTCCTTCTAGGCACACTAGGTCCCAGACACACCAGACCAAGCTACGTTTTCTCGCATACTGCCTATGGGGTGGAGAGTGTGTGTGTGTGTGTGTGGGGGGGGGGGTGTTGTGACACTCATGATGTCAGAAGTTGCAGGAAGTAATTATTGCAAACAATCAGAGCATGCTCACTGCTAAGAAGCCTTTGCTTGGATGCCCTGAGCCCTGTGCTGATGAATTAATATAGCTGCATTGAAGAGGCAGAGGTTTTTCATTTAATGAGAGGCATGGGAACAGTGGGGCGGCAGCGGCTGCAGTGACCTTTCCCGGTAGGCAGAGATAGGCCAATGTTGAAACACAATTATCTCAAGTGCCTGCGGGTACCAGCTTCCTGTTGATAACATGTGGTAATTACCTGGAAGAATTCAGGGCAGATGTTGGTGCCTGGAATGAATTGGCCAGCAGAAGGGCTAAGCTGGCTCAGGACCAGGAGTGAAGGTGTCCAGCCGCCTTGAGCATCAAGGCAAGTGGGGGAGGCACCTTCTCTTCTCTCCCTTTCACGATTGCAGATGTGGTTCCTCGCCTTGTCCAGAAACTATGCTTTATTGCACTCTCTTAACCTTTTTAGCGAACCAAAAATTTGATTGGCTGACCAGTCACCCCTCTCTCTGTTTATAGCCTTCTAGACCTGCAGGGAAGGAATAGGGTGGCCAGTTAATCAAAACACTCTGTGTGGAAAAGGTCAGCCGAGTGGGGCCCTACAATATATTTTCCCAGAATGGGAGATATTAACATTCTGCCTCTGCATGCCTTTCTGTATTGCCTAAGTTGAGCTATGTGCTCAGGAAATTGCATCGGGGTTGTGGATTCTTGATGGTAATGATTTTTAATTAAAGAGAGTAATGGTGCCAAGTCCAATTGCATTTTCCTTGTTCTTTCTGGACTACTATTATCTGACAAGGTAGGCAATGATGTTGGATGATGCTCGGTGGTTTCCCTGCTGTGAGCTCCCTGTCATGCCTCTTTACACTCTTCTTTTACAAAGATTCATTACAAGTGCAAATGCCGATAACATTATTAATTAACCTTCATCCAGGGCCACTTTGTGCCAGGCCCTGCACCAAGCATTTCACATGCATCATCCCATTTAATCCCTGTAACAACCTATTGAGGTTTCTTAGGCCCCTTTTACAGACAGGGAAGCTGAGGCCCAGGGAAGTTAACTAATGTACCCAGGCCACTCAGCTAGGAAGCAGCGAAGCTGGGATTTGAACGCAGGGAGTCTGACTTCAGAGGCACCTTTGTTTCAGTTCCCTCTCCCCACCGGATCCTGCGTTCCATGAGGGTAGTCTTATTCACCTCTATATCCTCAGCTCCTAATAGATGCTAAACCCATGGGGGAGGGTCATAAGCATTTGCTAAGTGAATATATGAACTTAAAGCTCAAACCTTGCTTGAGTGTGAGAACAGGAAAGATGGGATCTGAGGCCGAGGGACAGGGCTGAGTGGATCAGGTTCAAAATCTTTTGCCCCCAGGGGACATTTGCTGTGTGTTTGGTAGACAGAGTTGGAGGGGTAGAGCGAGGTGAGGGGTTGCGTGGAGGGGTGGTAGGTGGCCTGTGGAATCAGGTGGAGGCTGATATGGTTAATCAAGGGAAGGTCACCTTTAAGGAATGAAGAAATAGTTGACATTGAAGGTACTGAACCATGTAGGTTGTTTGGTATCGTTTCTTATTTCCCAAAGATCTTTAGCTTTGAAAACTCCAGTCCATAATAGCTAGCTAGCCAAAAGTGGAAGAGAACTACTGTAGACACCGTCATTCATCTTTCAGATACTTAGAGAATATCGTTCTCCAAGTGAGCAGTGTGTGTGTGTGCGTGTGTCTCAGTTACCGAACTTAGCACATTGAATTTTCTGCAGTAAATGCCTCTCATTTTTACTATAAAAAGCTGTTTCATCTTGAAAAAAATAAATTGTATAAACAAAACAGAAAGGCATGAAAGATAAAACAAAATCACTTGAAAACTCACCATCCAGAACTAACTAGTAGATAATTTGGTTAACATCCTTCCAACATTCATGTGTGTATACATAAAATATAATTTTACAGAGAATAAAATACTGTAAATAGTGTTTTGCAGTCTTCTTTTTCCCAGTTAATATGTCACAGAGTTCTTTCCATGTCAGTGAATATGATGCCACATTATTCTTTTTAATGGCTGTATTGAACTCTATTGTATGGCTATTGTATGATTAATTTAACCTGTCCCTTATGCTGTATATTTATCCACATTCATGGGTTACTATAATTATCCATTTTTGTTTCTTCCTCTAGGTTGTGAGTTCTTTGAAATCAGGGACATTTCTGAATCCACAGGCACAAAATAGGTATCTAATAAATGTTTGGATGGATGGATGGATGGATGGATGAGTGAGGAGGAGAGGGAGAGGTTTTGTTTTGTCATTACTGTGGTTTGTTTCTGGCTAAACCTGTGATCTGAATGACAGCCTATTAACCCAGAGCTGGTGAGGGCATTTTAGTGATTACATAACTGGACATTCACTGTCTTTCATTGTCATAAGTTTAAATCCTGGTGTCCCAGGAAGTAATTTTGACACCAATCAGGTTAAATTCTGATCTTCTTGAAGGAAGGCCCCTGATTTCTTAACCCTGTGGGCCACTTTCACGGCAGCTACAGCCTCTCTTCTGCTCTTCTCTTCTACATTGGCTTCCCAGGGGAGATGCCTCTTACACATTTAGAGAATCAGGAATTGGCTTTGCCTGGGGTCTTGGGGGCCATGTTGGGAGTAATGGCCTCTTTCTTCTCTCTTCTCTCTCCCTCTGTTGTCTTCTTGTAGAGTCCTGAGCTTGATGCCTCAGCCCCATTCCAGGGGAATGGGATGTGCTGAAAAGTAAAGATGAGGAAAAATCCAAGATCATTAATGAAAAATAAAGTTAAAATTCTAGATGCCTGCTTCAGGGGGGTGTGAAAGACATTGTCAAGCTGGGGTTCTTAACCTGGGCTACATAGATGGGGCCGTGTGGGTGGCTTTACCATGTCCATAATCCCTGAAATAGTGTGCAAGACTTAGTGTATATATGTATTTTTCTGGGCTATGGGACCATAGTTATTATCAGATTCTCAAATAGGTTTAGAACTTCTATTTTGGAAAAAAGTAATTTAGGTACCTGAGCCTCCATTTTCCTTATCTGTAAAATGGGGTAAGAGCTCCTAACTCACAGAGTTGGGTAAGGATTGATAAAGTCCTTAAAGTGCCTGCTCAGGTGCCCAGGGCGTGGCCTCTATTGAGGCTCATGAGGTAATGGAGCTTTATTACCCTTCTCTGCCCCTTGGCTTGCTGTCGTCCCAGCATCACCGTGTGTGTGTGTGTGTGTGTGTGTGTGTGTGTGTGTGTGAGGAATGTGCTGTGACCAGAGATGTGCTTTAGCAGCCTTGATCTGACTGCATGCTGGTCTGGGGAGAGAGAGGAAAACTGTAAGAGAAGATAGGGGCTGTCTCACTGTCCTGGTGTGAGGTTGGCAGTGCTGGGGATGCAGGAGGAGAGAAGCAAGGAGGAAACAGTCATTAGGACTTGGTGACTGGGAGTGGAGTTGAGAGACCTCTGAGGGTCTGGTTCCCTCTGAGGAGAATGAAAGTTTGCTACCAGACACAGAAAGTGGGTGGTGACAGGAAGGAAGCTGGGTTTGCAGGAAAGAATTCAGTTTTCCTATACTGCGTCTGAGGAGAGGTGGGCCATAAGAGAGGAAATAGCCAACATGACCTGTATCACTTTTGGGCCCCTTTAGTTCTTTATTTGCATGTTTTGCAATTTGTAGGATCTTTTGGATTTTGACTGGAAGTGGGGGCTGACTTCTGGCGGGTGGAATGCCAGGAGCAGAGAGAGAAGGAGGGGGCTTGGGTGGGGGAGCAAATGCCCTAGTGTCTGTTCTTGGCTCAGTCCCTAAATTTGATGGTGAGAGGGCTTAGGGATAGAGGTTGAAGTTGCTGTTTTCACAAATTGCCCCGTGAGCCGCAGAAGCAGTGGCAGGATGCTCTGGTGCCCATGTGACAGAGTGACACAGGGTCAGGGAGAGGACCTTCTCCCCACTCGGGAATGGAAGACAGGGTGGCTCCAGCACTGTAAGCATTGGGAGCATAAGGAGAAAGCACTTTTGGCATGGATGTTGCTATGGATTGGTGTATTCACGATGGACACCACAAGAATCAACAGAGGTGAGGCTCATGCTGCATGTGTGAGGGGAGAACATTGGTAGGGAGAAGAAGCACGTGGCAGATCTTATGTAGTGACCAGAGATGATAGATGGGCTTATATGACACTGTAAGGGGTATTCCTTGGGGACTGTTAGGAGATGGAGGATCTCCAAGGAATGGAGGACTTTTGTAAATGGGTACGGCAAGAGTAGGGAATCTGAGTTTTTAAGGGAAATATGCCTTCATTTCCATCTATGGATGGAGAGGTCAGGGGATTTTTGAATCATGTAAATAAAACTACCTGAAAGTTGAAGCCAAGGAAACTGAATTCAAGAAATCGGGGACTCAGTTGATAACTATATTTCCCTCTCCTAGATTTCAGTAGTTGTCAGTCCTTTTGGAATTGCTCTCTCTTTGCAGCAAGAATCTGCACCTCATGGCTGTACCCTGGCAAGGAAAAGCAAGAGAACCACTGCTGAGCAGGCTTCCAGTCTCTCCTAATTCACTGACATAGACCAGTTTCTGGGGTCTCTACCACACTGTAGTCTTCTTCTGGTGTGGATGTTACCTTGGGATGTAACTCTCAGGGTAGAAATGTCTGAAAGTCCTCTGTTGAGAAGGAGCCATTCATTTCCCAGACTGCCAAGTGAGGCTTGAGCTCCACAAAACCTACAGGGCAGAGGTGTCTGGTCAGCTCTGAGATGCACTGATCACATTTACACGGTGGCCAACTCCCAGAAACTCAGGGGCTGGACATACAGCTCGGGAACGAGGTTCTTGAATCTCCTCTTTTACTCTCTCTGAAGCATCCATCTTATGCTGCTCCCCTGTCAAGGGGGATAGTTCCCACCTTTCCCTTTTCTTCAGTAATCATTCCCCACCCCTTTAAGACAGAATAAAGTTTGGGGAGAAGAGGGAGTCCTATGTGGGCTGATTTCCTAGCTTTCATGCCAGAGATGAGATGTGGGGTTAATCACTTCCTTTTCCAGATCCCCCATGTTTTTCTGGCAACACTTTACTGGGTGCCCAGTGTCTAATGGGGCTCTCACACCAGGCCCCTGGTCCTCCGGGGTGGTGCCCCCTGCTCTCACCTTCCTCACCTTCAAACTGATAGGCCTTCCCCAACCCCATTGCCATGAGGCTCTGTACTTTGCTGGGTGGGAATGAGCATCTCCTCTTGTAGTGTCTATTACAGGTTCCATGTCTTCCTCAAACTTCTTTACGTTGTCAGGTACCACCTCTTGGGGTAACAAGTTCCATATGCCCAATGTCCTGACATCATCAAGGAAATTGATTTCTTTCAGGGACAAAACTTTTCTACTTCAACCATTTTTGAGGGAAATCTTTTAAAATTGTGTTATACTTCCTTGTCTTTATAATCAGTGTTGATATTTTAAATTACAAACCATTTTTATTAATGCTATTGTAAGATATGTGTTTGATCTCCCAAATCTCTTTCCCATTCAGGTGGATTTTTCTAGTTCTGTGTCTCCTCTTTTCCAGTCTCCTTCCTTACTAGCAGGCATTTGTCTGTAACTTCACATGTCTTGCCCTCTCATTTTTCTTTTCGTACTCTTTTAAAAATGTTAATTTTTTTCTGATTGCAAGAAACAAATTTTGTTGAAAATTAGGATAAAACAAACAAGTATGAAGAAGAAAATAAAAAGCACCTGTAGCTCCCTTCTGTTTCTACTCCACTAGAGCTAACCATGATCGGCATTTTGCTTTTCTATACAGTTCAAGCTGCCTTCCCTCCTTCCCTCCCTCCCTGCCTCCTTTTTCCACTTCTTCTCTTCCTCCTTTTCTCCCTCCCTTTCTTCCTCTTTCCTTGTATGTATGAAAATCCATTTATATTGAATATACATAATTTTTCACATTATTGAAATATTTTTTAAAGTGATGGAACAGTATTTTCTCATAAGATGAAAATTTTTAACATATCCACTTATGGTTTGAAGTTCAGGAGATTTGCAACTTTTTTGGTGCTAATTCACTGTATGATGAACATTTTTAGGTACCTTCATTCTAATTTTTAATTGTTTTAAAGGATAGATTCTCAAGTGTGGGATGAATAGATCAGACTAGAGTTGTTTTTTTCAAGATCTTGAAACATATGGCCAAATTTTTTTGACTGACTGACATAAAATTGGTGATAAAAGAACTGGGAATCTCTTACATTATTGCTGGTGACAATGTGCATTTGGAAACTGGTTTAGAAGTTTCTTAAAAAGTCAAACACCTAGCATATGACACAGCTATTCCACTTGTAGATATTTACCTAACAGAAAAAGAAATACATGTCCATATAAAGACTTGTACATGAATATTGATAGTGGCTTTATTTGCAATACCCCCAAATTGGAAATAACCCAAATCCCAACAACTGGTAAATGGATAAACAAATTGTGATATACCCATACAATGTAATACTACTCAGCAATAAAAAGAAATGAACTATTTCTGTAGGCAACTTCATGGATGAATCTTAGAATTGTTATGCTGACTGTAAGAAGCCAGACCCAAAAAAGAGCACATGCTGAGTGATTCCATTTCTATAAATATAACTCTAAAAATGCACACTAACCTATAGTGACAGAAACCAGATCAGTGGTTGATTGGTGATGGGAGGCAGGAAGGGATACGAGGGAGGGTTTAAAAAGGGGCACAAGGCCAGCTGGGCCCTGAGCCTCAGCAGAGTTGCTACACTTACTCTCCAGTTCATTGGAATCACCCAGGACAAGTAACAAGGAGGTGAGGATGGACAACCACCACACGAAGGAACCGAGAGAGTCTACAGCTGCAAGCAAGAGAGTCCCATCCATCAGCCATATGGGAGTGAAGCCCCCTCTCAATTAGAGGTGGAGTGGGCATCACCATCCCAGAGTCCTCAGGACTGGGGAATAAAATAAGGACCAGAGTAGACTTACTGGTATTCTACTATAGACTTATTGTGATTCTAGCAATGGAAGAAATTATATCATTGATGTGGAAATAGTGGCCTCTGGAGGTGGTGAAGGCAGGGAGAGCGGGCATTTTCGGGACTTGGAATTGTCCTGACTGACATTGTGGTGACAGATACAGGCCATTATATATCCTGCCATAACCTACAGAATTGAGTGGGAGAGAGCGTAAACTACAATTAAACTATAATCCATGCTTAGTGGCAATGCTCCAAAATGTGTTCATCAATTGCAATGAATGTACCACACTAATGAAAGAAGTTGTTAATGTGGGGAAAAGTGGGAGGTGTGGGGAGTGGGGCACATGGGGACCCCTTACATTTTTTTAACGTAACATTTTATGTAATCTAAATATCTTTTAGAAAAAATAAAAAAGATATTTTAAAAATGCATGGAGTTAAAACCTAGAGTATAGGTTTTTAGGAGATAAGAGAAGGACTGAGAAGGAGTACTAGTGCTTAATGCATATAGAAGTTTTAATTAACTTGATTGTAAAAGTGTGGAAATGGATAGAGTTTATGGTAACACATTATAGTGAGGAGAACTAAGGCAGCTGGTTTATAAATGGGATTGTGGCTGAAAAGGGTAGTCAATTGACCATACATGTATGGGTTTATTTCTGAACTTTCAACTTTATTTCATTGATCTGTATGTCTGCCATTATGTTAGTATCATATCATTTTGATTACCATAACTTTCTAATGTTCTGAAATTAGGAAGTGTGACTCCTCAGCTTTGTTCTTCTTTTTCAAGGTTATTTTACCAATTCTGGGTCTCTTGCATTTCCATATGAGTTTTAGTTCATCAATTTCTGTTTTTTAAAAAAAGGCAACTGGGATTTTGATAGGGATTGCATTGAATCTGTAGATGAATTTGGGAAGTATTGCCATCCTAACAAGATTGCCTTCCAGTTCATGACCATAGGATGCTTTTCATTTATGTAGGTCTTTAGTTTCTTGAATGATGTTTTATAGTTTTTAGTGTTTAAGGCTTTTATTTCTTTTGTTAAAGGTAGTGCTAAGTATTTTACTCCTTTTGATACTATCATAAATGGAGTTATTTTCTTAATTTCATTTTTAGATTGTTCATTGCTGTTATATAGAAATAAAATTGATCTTTGTAAAAAAAAAAAAATAGAGAGACCCCCACCTACCATAAGAAAAAGGCGGGGGGGTGGGACACAAGGGACCTTTGGGGATGATGGGTATGCTTTCTATCTTAATTGTGGTGATGGTTTCATGGTTACACACAAATGTTAAAAGTTATCAAATAGTACACTTCAAGTATGTGCAGATTTTTTATGCCAATTATATATTGATAAAGCTATATATATACTGAAAGATCTTGGTACTTATGGCCAAATTTCTTTCTTGGAACACAGTGTCAGTTTATATTCAACTAAAAGCTTGTAAGTGCCCTTCACATCAGATTCTTGACAGAATTGGATATTATAGTCTTTAAGCATCTCTGACCAATTAGTCAGGTAAAAATTATAAAAATTGTTTTAATTTGTACCTTTTTGATTTCTTGGGAGTTTGAACTTTGAAAAATATTTATTGGTCATTTGTACTTCTGTGCAGTGTTTTGTTCACGTCCTTTATTGCTTTGAGGCTGTCTACTCTGTCTTATACATTTATATATGCTCTTCATATATTAAGACTATTAACACCTTTGCTTATGCTTATTTATATATTCTCCTGCCCCAGTTCATAATTTTAATTTTTTGTGAAGAATTTTTGATACACAGGAATTTAAAAATGTTACATGGTCAAATCAACTGAGAATTTTCTTGAAGTCTTTCCATTGTCCTAATTTGCAACTTTTAATCCCGTATGTGCTAGAAAAATGGACAGTCAAGCATCTTAGCATTTCTTATTAAACAAGAGTCACTGAGGCTGTACTGAGGACCTGTGAAATTTTTCTACATAACAATGACTGTGAATTTGGTGGTGGCCATTCTAGTCCTTTGCAGGTCATTGCTTTCCAAATTTATTGTGTTTAGGAACACTTAAAAACTTTTTCTTTATTAGAAAAATTGTGGTTTTACAGAAAAATCATAGGAACCCTTTTTAAAGTAAAAAAGGTGATCTCTGCATGATAGCGGTTATACTTCTACGGTCTGTTGATGTAGACTATGTAATGACCCAAACGCCTACAATTTCAGTTACTTTTTAAAATATGCATTATATTAATCACTGCGTACTTACATACATTTGAAAAAAAATTGCACATGTATGTGAAGCATGTATTCTGTCCAAAGTCTGTTGTGTTTGTCAGTGCTTCAGTCCCTTATAATAATTCCAGGACCACCTTCCCCAGGTTTGGGAACCCCTATTGGGAACCACAACTTAGTAGGTAGAGCAGAAACCCAGACCTTTTGCCTGTGCTGAAACCTCTTCCTCTAACCTGCCTTCAGCTGGGAATTATGGAAGGTGGGTTTACGGCTTCTGGGAAGCCTGAGCTTGGGATAACTGGGGTATTAAATTTGTCTTCTAAAAATTCATCTTCAATCCACCTTTTTTAATTTTGAAGGAGCATTTTATTCAAGAGTCCTGGGAGTGAGTGAAAAAGACATGGACTTTTCTTATCAAATGGAAGTGTCTTCAACCAGAATAATGAGCATGTAGCTTTCCTGGTCCCTCTTGTCATTTTCTCTCAGGGGACTTGGTGTGTGCCTGTTTAAACAAGATAACATATGTGAAGTGCCTAGACAGGGCCTGGCTGGTAGTTCACTCTCAGGAAATCTTTGTTCTCTCCTTCCCTTCTCTGACAGCAGCCTCCAATCTCACTTGCAAATGTAGCATTGATCCCACAGCAAATATGTTTTAGCTTAGTGAGTCCACTCAAAAGAAGGGGGAGAATTATTTAAATTATGGAAACACCTTAATCCATAAGCTCACATAAATATTGTTTTGAACTAATAGTTTTAAGCACTTTGGCTTCCTTGCTCTTTCTTATAGGTAGTTAATGTCTCTTGCTGTCACTCGCACCAGGCTCAATATCTCTTGCTGTCACATACTTAAAAAATTCAGCCTTTTAAAATTTTCTGTTGTGTTAAACTTGCAATGGAGTATTGGATTCCTTGGCTCATTAAAAAAAAAGCCCTTTATCAAAATGTTAAGCTTGGTTAATTTGCATAAAATATTTCCTCCGCAATTTGCTCTCTATTACTTTTGAAACGCAAATTGCCTCTGCTGCAGCGTGGGGTGTTGTAATGGCACGCAAGCTATTAGGGCTTTCGATTCTAGAGATGAGCAAGTCTCAGGTTTGAAGCTCAAGGAAATAAATTGGAATCTTGCTTTGCCTCACTCTCTTGGTTGATCTGAGCTGATCCGATGATGCAAAGGAAGAAAAAGAAGCAGAGGTTGCAAAGAAAGGGTCCAAAGGCCTGGGTTAAGGATGTACAAGGATGTGGTTGGAAGCTGGGGTGTGGCTGTGTGTTCTTGTGTGCTCAGGGAGTGGAGAAGGAGGAAGAAAAGCCTTGGGGTAGCTCCAAGAAGAGGCTCAGTGGCAGCAAATTTAATGGGCACACACACATTCTTCTGCCTAATACACAGCTTCCATCCTATTGTTTCTCTGCTCCAGAGCCTTTACTGCCTCCCCACTGTCTCCCCACTCTACATCCAAACAGGGTATGAGAGAGCTGGTGGATGTCAGTGCTGAATGAAATAAATAAAGCTTCGGCATATCGAGTGGAGGCTGAGGGACTTTCCTGGGGTTTTAGTGTGAGAGTCCTTGATGGGTCCTGCCTTTGTCCAAAGACACCCACCTCAAACCTAGGGTTGGCGCCTCCTGTGTAGGGCAGCAGAAGAGAGCCTTTCTGCACTTATTGACAATCCCACTTGAAGGCAAAGCTACTCAGACTGAAAAACACTGACATTCACAAATAGCAGATGGGCCAGCCAGGCGGTAATTAGGCATCTGCTGACGCCTCACACTCCGCTTTTCTTAGAAAGGGGAAGACTCACAGAAAAGAGGGGGGTCCCTTGTTGGGTTGGGGTCTTCCCTTTGCATGCAGGAAGTTTTTTCCCTGACTCACCCTGGACTTTTCTTGAAAGCTCAGAAAGAGCTAACGTTAGCAGGAGCAAATGAACGTATGCGATGAAAGGTGGGATTCGTGTGCTAGGAGATGGGGTTATATTTAGACCCGTGTAATTAAAGACCCATTTATGTCTGAGCATCCTTAAACAGACAAATATAAAACTCATGAATACCAGATCCTCTTTGGGTAACTGGCTGGAAGCACACTTGCACTCACACATGTATGCTCTGAATCTGTCTCTGTCTAGTCAAGTAGAAGTAGAAGCCACCATCAGTTTCAGCTGCGGCTAGTGAATTTCGGGTTTCACTACTTACGGCTACAATAAAGAACTTGTATTTTTGGTTCTTTCTGCTCTCTCTGATTTTGAAAGTCTGATTCCCTGCCACAGCATAAAACCCAAGATGATCTGAGTTTAAAACTGACAAGAAAGAGACCAATATTTCTTCTGAATTTCTTCTCTCCTGGGACCCAGTGAGATGTGATGTTTGATACCTTCAAAAAGTCAATTATTTGCACTTTATGAAAAACAGAACTTTTTCCACTTAAAAATGCTTCAAAAAGGAGAAAACACATATTTCCAATCTCTCAAAGGCCTGGCCATCCTAGAAACTGGAAAAAGTTTCTATTTTCAATGGCTTTGTGGTAGTAAGAAAAAGCCACTGATGTCTGACTTTCTCCACCCAATATCATGTCAGAAATCATCATGTGAAGTTGCTGAGGTCATGCTATTTTCCAAAAACATGGACTCGTGTGGATCTTTGGATTTCAAATGTGCTGGAATTTAACTACTTTGTCCTTTGCTGTAAACTAGAGTCCAGGAGAGGCACTGCACCTCTCCCTTCCTCACCCCCTCTTCTGAATGCCACAAACATTGGCACATGTTTCACACTATTTATCCTATCCTGTCTGCTGTTTATAATCCCTTGTGGTGCAGTATCTGCAGGACGGAGAAATTAGCCTGGGAATCGTGACTCTGGATGTCATAAACCACAGGAAGGATTGCATGGGAGAGTAAACATGCATGGGTTAGGAACATGGTAGCAATTGACCATGTCCTCCTAGAGATTTCTTATCAAGGATTTGGGTGCAGTTAGAGAGGATTTGCTATCAGTTTGTGGATAACACGGAGATGGGAGAGATGACCAGGTATTGAATGATAGACTCAGGATCCAAAGAGATCTTGACAGGATGGAGCCAAAGCCTGGAATCTGATAGGGTGTGGTGGTTTGAGGCTGTATATACCCCAGAAAAATATGTTCTTAAACTTCCTGTGAGTATGAACCCATGGTACGTAGGACATTTTGATGAGGTTGCTTCAGTCAAGATGTGGCCCACCTCAATCACGATGGTCTTACTCCTATTACTGGAGTCCTTTACAAGTTGAATGAAATTCAGACAGAGAGAAAACCACAGGGAGCAGCCAGGAGCTGAAATTAAAGGGAACCTGGAAGAGAAAGGAGAGGTCAGAAGAGGCCTCCATGTGCATTGCCATGTGACAGAGAAGCTCACTAGGTTTGCAATAATTAACAAGCTGTGACTCAGTTCCCCCTGACATTCATTGAGGAAAGACAAGCCTCCCCCCACCCACTCCCATAGCCTACATGCCTGAAAGCACAGCACTTCCCCCAAAGGTTGAAAAAAGAGATCCCGTGGAGATGGGAGTAAAGTGGGATAGAGACCTTCACCCCTTCCAGATCAAAGCACCACTGGCTCCTCCAGCATTCCAAGAAAACATAACTCCCTAACCTACTACTCTGTAGCCATATAAGGGAAAATTTTCACCTCTAAGGTTTCCTATTGGTCCCTGCACTTCACTTGGACCCTCGAACCCCTCCCACTGACTATCATTTCCTTGCCTAAGAAGGTACTGTATAAATTCATATACCCCAGTCTGGGGTGGGCTGAAGTCTAATCTTCAGATCCCCTCCATTGGGAGAGCTTCTCAATAAACTTCCTGCCTGCAGTCATCAGTCTCCATGTCCCAGTGAGCACTGCCTTTTCTCCAACAGGAGCCAAGGACCAATGATGCTAGCAGCCAGTTACAGAACACCAGTCTTTGGGAAAAAACACTGCCTTGATGACGCCTCGATTAGGACTTTTAGCCTCAAAACCATGACCTAATAAATTCCCATTGTTTACACCAATCCACTGCATGATATTTGCTTGACCAGCCAAGGAAACTAAAACACAAGGCAAAAGCTAATGGAAATAAAGGTAAGGCCCAAAATACCAAGGGCATAAACACAGCATAGGGAAGGAAGGACATGACCTGTGTGGATGTAATTTGGGGTTTTAGCTGACCATGAGTGCATTCCTGGTCAACAATGGGCTGTGGTATACAGAGAATTCAAGTGATCTGTGGCTACGTCAGGCCAGTGAGGGAATTGATAGTCTCTCTCTACTGTGATGAGATTATGTTGTAGTATACTTCTCAGTTCAGGATCCCCCAATGAGAACTGTAGGGACAATGGAGGTTGTTAGAGGAAGATCCAGGTCCTTGAAACAACTGGAGACCATACCAATGAAAAGGGAAGGGATCAGGCCTACATGATTCAGAGAATAGAAGGATTGTTGTATTCATATTAAAATATCTGTGGGGCTGACCTGTGAAGCAGAGAATGGACTTGTCTTGGGTGGTCATGCAGAGGCCAGCAAACTAAGATCTGCTGTTAGTTTTTGTAAAAGCAAAGTTTTATTGGAACACAGCCATAGATACTCGTTTATATATCATCTATGACCGCTTTGGCACTACATTCGCAGAGCCAAGAAGATGAAATAGAGAATGTATGGTCTACCAAGCCTAAAATATTTACTATCTAGTCCTCTACAGAAAAAGTTTGCCAACCCATGGTCTAGTGTGTGGAAATAAGGTCTAATTTGGAGGAGCTGATGGTGAACACATTAAGAAGACATATTTTTATACGATAAAAGGAAGATATGGTAAATATCTTGGCAGAATTATTTCATTGGTGAGGTTGATTTAGAAGACATTCAAACACTTAGTAAGTGTTTGAACTTAGGTGGCCTCTATCCTCTTTCTAGTTTCGGAATTCTCTGATTCACTGCTTTGTGCAATCACTTATATCACTTCTTCACTTATTTTTTGATTGTCAAATATGTCTCATCTCCATCCTTCACTAGGCCACTTCCTCTCTTTGCTCACAGGACTCACATCTGCTTTGTAGTTCCTGTGATGGCTTAGGTAAGTCTGCCCTGGACTCTCTCCAAATGGGTTTATAATGGGAGCACCAAGAGGACCTTCTCTTCAGAGAATTTCACCTACAAGGATGTGCAAAGGCAGATATTTCATGGGCACTATGGTAATAAAAATCTATGGAGATAGTGAGGAGTAGAAATAGAATAGGCCTTGGAGCCAGGCAGCCTTAGCTCCATCCTTTACTGTGATCTTGGAAAGTTTCATTCATTCATTCATTCAATGTGTATTGAGCTGGACACCCACTATTTAAGGCCCTTACAATATATCAGTAACAAAGGCATAAAGATTCCTGCCATCCTGCAGCTTATAGTCTTGTGGAGGGGACAGATAATAAATAGGAAACACGACAAACATGGAAATTATATAATATGTTAGAAGGTGATAAGTGCTATGGAGAAAGAAAATGTAGAGCAGGTTGAGGGAATTTGGAAGCCTGGGCAAGGGAGAGACTTGTAATTTTATAGATGATGGTCAGGATAAACCTCATTGAAAAAGTTAAATTTTATTAAAGGCTAGGAGAAGGTGAAGGAATTGGCCACCCAGACATCAGGAGAGGAGCAAAGCCCTAAGGTTTGAGTGTCCCTGGTGTGTTCAATGAACAACCAAGAGGCCAATCTGTCTGGAGTGGAGCAGGCGAGAGGGAGAATAGGAGGGGAGGGGGTCAGAGAGGCACGGGGGTAAGAGGCATGAGGAGCAGACAGTTGAGGGCTTTTGTATGGACTTTGGCTTTTACCCGGAGTGAAATGGGAAGCCACTGTAGGAGCTTCTGTGGTAAGCAAAGGAGCGAAATGATCCGACTTTTGATTTAAAAGGATCCTCTGGCTGCTGATTGAGATTAGAGGGTGGGGAAGTGTATTAGTTTTCATGTGACTGCTGTAACAAATGCCCACACACCGGGTGGCTTAAAACAACAGTAATTTATACTTTTACAGTTCTGGGGGCCAGAAATCTGAAATGCTCCCCCTGTTGTTGGCCTCTTCCAGCTTCTCCTGGCTCCAGGTGGTCCTTGGCTTGTGGCTGCATAACTGCAGTCTCTGTCCCCATATTCACATGGCCTTCTCCCCCTCTCTCAAACCCCCCTCTCCTTTCTCTTATAAGGACACTAGTCATTGGATTTAGGGCCCGCACAGATAATCCAGGATGATCTCATCTTGAGATCTTAATTTAATTATATCTGCAAAGACCCTATTCCAAATAAGTTCACATTCACAGGTTCTGGGGATTTGGATGTGGACGTATCATTTGCGGGGGCCACTATTCAGCCCGCTTCAGTAGGCAGGGACAGGAACAGGGAGACCAGCTTGGAGGTAATGCAGCCATCCAGGCAGAAAGTGGTAATGGTGTAGCCAGAGGGGTAGCAGGAGAAGTGGTGAAAAGCCAGAAAGATTTGCTGACAGATTGGATGTGGGGTGTGAGAAAAAAATAGGAGTCAAGGATGACTCCAGGTTTTTGGCCTGAGTAGTTGAAAAGCTGGGATTGCCTTCCACTGGGTTGGAGAAGGCTAATGCTGGAACAGGTTTTTGTTTGTTTGATTGGATGTTTTATTTTTATTTATTTTTTGGTGAGAACAAATCAGGAGGTTTTTTTCTTTATACATATTAAGTTGGAAATGTCTATTAGACATTTCAAGTGGAGTTATTAAGCAGGCAGTTGTACTGACAAGTCTGGAACTGAGGGAAGAAGACTTGACTGGATATGTGAATTTGGTAGTCAATGTTTGGAAGATATCCAAAGCCAAGAAACTAGAAGTTTCTTGACCTCAAGGAATAAGGATCCAACTGTGGAAAACTGTGTGGAATCCAGTTTGCTTGTGAAGGGTGATTTTATGAAATGCAGAATCTCAGGCCCCAGCCCAGATCCACTAAATCAGAACCTCATTTTACAAGACCCCAGCTGATCTGAATGCACATTGACATTTGAGTAGCACTGTTCTCATCAGTACAATTGCTGACCTCATTTTAGGTGTTTCTGTTACGGGTTTAATTTAGATGTTCTGGGAACACTCATTGAAAGGCTTGCTGGAGTAAAACAAAGAATTGTGGAACATTCTACTGGAAAGGGCCAACCTTTTGTTCTAGTGACTTTCAGGTACCGTCATTATTTCATTCTAAAAAGCACCTCCAGTGGTCCAGTGAAGATGTCAGCTTCAGGGGTTAGCAGGTGTTGGGAACAGATCTGAGAGGAGAGAAGTAATATTCTCTGGTTCACCTCGGTCCTTAGTGCCAGTCCTTTCACAGCCAAGAATTCCTTGTAGTGTTTCTTCTCTTTCCCAACCCCCTTTCTCCACCTCTCCCTGCAATAATTACAACTTTCACAGTCCTTGGGGATCGGAGGTTCCTCAGATGAGTGGAGTCATTTTCTTAATAGATAAAAGGTGATTTCTCTACAAGTCTTAAACCATGTATTTTCGAAGGTGAGCCCACCCTTTGCACAGTTCAGTGAGGTTTGTACCATAACAATCTATACTGTGTGGGAGCCAATTCACCTGTTTTGGAAGCTGCTCCCTTCTTGGAGGCCAGTTCACAGCCTGAGGACAGAGGTACCAATGTGCTTCATTTTAACCCCCAATTTTGGAACTCCACTTTCAAAGATTTGATTTATAGGGATTTTTAAATAGATGTGTCTTTCCTTATATAGCAGAGCCATTTCAGAAGACTTCTACTTACCTGGAACTCTTGGAAATTGAGCCATATTTTCCCATTAGCTTCTGTGAGCATTTAGGAGACACTTGGCCCTCATTTCTGAGCATGGCATAAGCAGAACTCATCCTAGCTTGGGAGAAGGGTAACCAGCCCTTGCTGTTTGCTGGGGGTTGAGGGACATTTAGTGCTAAAAGAGGCACAGTTCCAGGCAAACTGGGATGGCTGATTACCCTATTAGGAGTATAGACACAGGGGATCAGGTCTTGGCTCTGCTGAGTCCCCATGGGCATGGCATTCAATGTACTGGAGCCTCAGTTTCCTCTTGGGTGACATGAGAGAGAGTTGACTTTGAGATTCCTTCCAGCTACTTTTTAAGTTCATATGATCTGATTTTCATTACACTGGGTTTTCTTAAGCCATGGCATTCCTGGACTTAAAATAATGGATTTTCCAAGCTAGGGCATGCAACCTAACTTTTCTTGTTAAACATCTTGTTTCTTGACTTGTAATAATCTTGGTTTGGAAGGCACAATGACCCTTTGTTTTCAGAGAAAGAGCTTCCCTGCTGCTTTCATCCATTATGAAGTTTGAAACACTATAGGGAGTTTCTCCCCTTGACATCCATCGTTTTGAAAACAGAACACTGCTTGTGTCTTAGTTAGCCAAGGCTGCTAAGACAAATACCACACCTTGGTTGACTTAAGAACAAGAATTTACTGGCTCATGGTTTGGGAGGCTACAAGTCTAAAATCAAGTGGTCAGCAAGGCCATGCTTTCTCTTGGAGTTTTGGTGAATGCTTACTTTGCAATCCTTGGGGTTCCTTGCATCTCTGCCTCTGCCACATGGCAGTGTCCTTGGTCTCTTCCTGTGGTTTTCTCTGAATGTGGTGGGGTTTTCTGTCTTTATAAAGCCTCCAGTAATATGTATTAAGTCCTACCCTGATTCAGTTTTGCCATGCCTAAATAAGGATTCTATTCACGAGTGAGTCCACACCTTGACTCACCTTAACGTATTCAAAAGTTCTATTTACAAATGGTTTTATACCTGCAGGAACACGGATTGAGCTTTGAACATGTCTTTTGTGGGGTGTATGATTCAGTTGCCAACAACTTGTTAAGTAGGAACTTGGGTCTTCTGTGTCTTTTGGTTGAACCTGACTCAAAGGTCTCAAAGTAGAAGTAGAAGTGAAGGTGGGGGTGTGGAGTCAGGGCCGGGCCCAGCCTCTGAGTCGAGGACACGAGTCTTATAGGACAGCCTCTGGCTGATTTCTTTCTAAACACCTTTCAGTTCCTGCTTCTCCAATTATTGCATAGTCTCTGATTTGCCCAGCAACATAATCAGAAACATTAAGCACATCATTATCTTCCAAAGTCCATAGCCAAGAAATAGCTAAGACAATTTTTATGAAATTGTAATGTGCCCACTTGAACACAACCCCCAATTTCCTGAAGTCTAGTTCTAGTTTGAAGAATTGTGGGATTTATTTTAAAATTGAATTTTGCTGTCAGAAAAGCTGCCAATACTTACTGCCAGCGTTGTTA
>JAQZBX010030390.1:0-26809 GCA_029593785.1 Cabassous unicinctus | reverse complement strand
CAATTAAAAAAAAAAAAAAAAGGCTCCATAATGTAATATCTCTACTGGCTTAAGCACTGACAATAAAGTGAAAAAAAAAATAAAAATCAACATGTATTATAGTATACAATTGTAGTTGTCGGAATTCAGCTAAGGATTGATTCCAAATCTTTACTATTAGGACAAAAGATGTATACGGTTAATTCACCAGACACATATCTATTGCTTTTAATATTTTGTTGATTGGCTCCAGTCATGCACTAAGCCAGGTTGAGAAATTGCCATCATTTGGATCCCCCAGATGGAGGCCAGAGGCAAAAAGTGACATTCCTCTGCTTGCTGTCAATGCCTGTCATGAGATTGTCTTTCTCTTAGGGAAATGTTACATTTTCTTGCTGCTTTTTCTACCCCCAAGCTTTGACTTATAGAGGAATTTCTTTCAAATGTCAGTTACAGTACCAGCTTAGTAGTTTGTAAGGGCTGGAATGTGCCTTCTGGGTGAAAGGAGAGGAATTTAGTTTACATTTCTCATTTGGAAGTCCACCTTAGCTTACAGAACTCTCTCTCTTGTTGTGGAAATATTAAGACGGAGTTTGTATGGCATGACATGTATATATGTATGAACAACTGTGCTAGTGACAGCCAATCCCTAAATGTGCGTCGGATGACATGTATATGGGAAAGTACTTAGGGAGTATATTATCAGCACACATTTGAAAAACCTTCTTAAAGCCAGTTTTAAATTTTCTACTTTCTGATTTCTCTTCAGATTTGTTTGGCCTTAGGTTTAGCTTTTTCCCCCCATCCAAACGTGACTTGGCATATATTAATAAATAAAAGCTAATGCTTACTAAAATTCAGTAAAAAGATTCTTCTTATGGAGATTTATGATTCGATGGTTCCAGGTTCTGGTCGCCAGACAGGCTGCATATTTAATCTCTAGTCTGTATACTCTCCCTTTTTGCAGTTTCACAGAGCTGGGTGCTGAGATTCACACAAAAGGATAAAATGGGTTTGCCTCGTCAAAACAACTTTTAATCCTTAGTTTGCAAATTATATACATTCGATGATGTTTTTACAGCTATAACTAATTGCCATGCTATATATATGATGACATAACCTCAAAGCTACAGGTTGATAACGGTAGAGCATTCTGCTCTCCTGTTTGTGCCATTAAGATGAAAGTAGAGGAAAAAAATATCCTCAGAGAATGATGGAAAGAGGAAGTCTCACAAAGAGATGTTTCCTAAGTATTTTGGAAAATTTTCACACACTGGAGAGCACTAATTCTGCCTCTGTTGTATACTTTTAGAGGAGGCATTTTATTTATACAATTGAAAATTGTGATTGTGTGTCAAATTCTGCCACAGGATCTTCAACTGACAAACCTGAGGTTGAGTTTTTCTGCTTCTTTCTTTGTCTTTAAATATGTAGGTGTGCCAAGAGCTGGCATGTCTCTGCTACCCTGAAGAAAGAGTAGAAAAAGTGTTTCATGAGCAAGTATTGTATGTCCCATCACTCCTCCCTGCCCTTACATCTCCTAAGTGAAAATTAAAGGTGATCATTTGCAGGGCAATAAATGAGCAACTTTGCAGTGGCTGCCCATCATGTAAAATCAAGTCCGAACCATTTTGATGTCATCCAAGGACCATCTGTGTGATGGAAGAAATATGGTATTGTGGAAAGACAATGAATATACTAGATCATTAACTAACTCGTGGATTTAGGCAAGCTGTATAGGCTTTTGAGCTTCAGGTTGCCTTTTTGGTAAAATGTGGATATAACAGTATTTACCTCCTAATATTCTTGTGAGGAACTCAGCAAGAAGTTGTGTGCAAAGCACCAAGCCCAGGGCCAGGCACAAAGCATGTATGCGATAAGCCTTCGTTTCTGTCCTCCCCTTGTCTTAGCACAGAGCATTCCCCTCCCCACTTCCCACTCAGGACCTGTCTACCTAACTCCCAGCCTTGTCTCTGCTAAGATCCCATGCACCCCACCCTCCACTCCAGACTGCTTATTCTTCCTCAAATGCCCCATTCATTCATGTGCGGAGCTCTAATTTACATTTGGCCAGACTGCCCCTTGTACCACTTTCTATCAGAAGCTAAAATCCCAAAGCCTTTGTAAAATATCCCTTGATTTCCTCTTAGCCAGAATTTGATCGTTTCTTGCTCTGCACTTCATACAAGTTTCTTTAGTACCATCCTAGGTAATTTACATGCCTGTGCCTTGCTTTAGGTTGTGTGCTTTTTGAGGCTAGGGTATATCATCTTTCCATCTCTCACTGCATTTAGCACAGTACTGTGCAAGAAGGTAAGTTCATAATAAATGATCAATGTTAACTTAAAAACCATAGTTGCCAACTTCTGGTTTAACAATGTTGAGCTTTGTGAATTTCCAAAAAGGCATCCAGCCAATTCCCTAGTGATAATTTTTCAAAATCACTTACACAGGTTTTCTTCTATAGGTTTAAGTGTTTGAAAGGCTCAAGTGGAAATAGAACCTGAATTGAAAATTGAGTAGAACCTGTGGTCTGGCATCTGTCGTGTAGAATCTCCAGAGAGGTGGGGGTACATATAGAGTTGTTATAAAAGGCCAGGGGTACATATAGAGTTGTTATAAAAGGCAAGGACCCGATGGAATAACAAATGCATAATCCCAAAAGCTCTAGGCTATACATCAATGTCTCTTAAAAGTAGCCTGTTACAAGGGATCACTCTGAAAGACTGTAATCCTTTGGACAGAAGAACACTACAGAGACACTTTGAAGCCTAATGGTGTAACCATTCATAGCTGAGAAATAAGACTGAGGGAAGAGAAAAGCCACATTGGTGGCGAGGTGCTTGAAATGAGGTGATTCAACTTAAACATAGACCTCGTGAATCCCATGAGGCAAAAAGGCAGACTCAGAGATAACACTGTTGGTGTTTTACTACAGCTGTGGCTGGACCAGAAGACAGTCTACCCATGCATTTGGTATGGCAGGGGTCTTTCTATCTGACTCCATCCTTAAAGCCATATTTACAAAAAGAGAAGGAAAGGATGCCAGCAATTGCTTCCCTCCAGACCAGAACAAATAGAAACACAAAATCCTAATAAATTTTTTAGGAAGGGGCTCTAGAATGCATTTTTGTTACTGTCTATAAGGATGATGAAAGGATGACAATATAAGGAAAAGTTTCAGGAGGCCTAGGCATTGTCCTTGCTGCATATCTAAGTGTCTGTGTGACATTGGGCCAGTCACTTAACCTTTCTGGACCTCCATTAACTCACCTGTTATATGAAGGTGTTCAGTGGCCTTTGGAACACTTCCAGATCTAAGAGCCCGTGACCAAATTCTATAAGATTATGCCCTTACTATATTGTATTGGGGATGAGAATTGTACCTCTCATCTGAGTTTTGTCATGCAGTGGTGCAGTGAGAATAAAGGATGAAAACACAAGTGATTTTTACTTTATTTTCCCATGCTGAAACTGACCCTAGATTTTCTCAGCAACTGAGACAAATGTTTGTTGGTATGGATGTATATAAATATAGGCAGATCCCAAGTTACAAATAGACAGTATCAAAGATGATAATTTACAAACCCGTCTACCTGTAGTTTTATCTATATTATAGTATTATCTAGTAATATACTCTTGATGCTGTATTTTTTATAGCTATATTAAAGGGTAAACACTTTAGCTGGCCTTTCAAGGTATGAGTTTAAAGTTTTGGTGGGAAAAGCATTTCACATGACTACCTGAAATACCAGAGCCCTGTTTTCCCATCTATCCTTCCCCAGCCCTTGTAAGAGCAGTAAAGGATCCTTGTTCCCTCATATGCCAATGCTGATGACATACTCAGGACTGACATGGTGATGAGAAATAAATTAAGAAACTAGGGTATAAGAATTTTAGAAAAGATGAAAAGATTTGGGGTAGGGAAAGGAACTGGGGTTTTACTGTGAGGCTCTTAAAAGGCAGGTAGATGGATGAGATAAAATGAGTGTGAGTATCTTTGATGGAAGCGGGAGTTGAGGATATGAGGGCCTGGTGACTTTAAACAGTAAATATGGGGCAAATTAGTTCTAAGATATGAATGGAAGATAAGAGAAACATGTCTAGTGAATAAGAAGTCAATGGAAGCCTAAGAGGGAATAGAAAGGAGTTTCCCTATATTTCCATTCTATGCTTTCATCCTCTGCTTCTACCTCTTCCCCTCCTCAATACTGCAAACCCCAATCATACTGAAACTAATAAGAAAGGAAGGTGGGAAGTTAATGGGTGTTCCAAGTGGTGTATGTAAGTGTTCTGGTTTCCTGGCTGCTAAAACAAATACCATACAATGAGTTGGCTTAAACAATAGGAATTAATTGGCTCATGGTTTCAGAGGCTAGAAGGCTTGCTTCCGTCCAGCGTTGGTATCATCTGGCTGCCTGGCAATCTTGGGGTTCCTTGACTTTTCTGTCTCATGGCAATGCACATGGTGGCATTTTCTTTCTCTTCTAGGTTCCATAGCCTTCTAGTTTCTGACTAGTTCCCATGGCTTCCTCTTCTGTGTCCACTTTCCTTTGGTTATAAGGACTTCATGCTTGATTAAGAACCACCCTCATTCAGCGTGGGCACACTTTATTTTTTTTAAAGATTTATTTATTTATCCCCCCCTTGCTGCTTGTGTTTGCTGTGTCCATTTGCTGTGTGTTTTTTCTGTGTCTGCTTATCTCGCCCTTGCTGTGAGGTCTTGCTGCATCAGCCCACCGCGCCGCGCGGGCCGGCCTGCCCTCACAAGAAGGCCCCGGGAAGCGAACCCGGGGCTTCCCATATGGTAAATGGGAGCTCTGTCGATTGAGCCACACCCGCTTCCTATGGGCACACTTTAATAACATCTTCAAAGTTCCTATTTACAACTGGGTTCACAGCCACAGGACCACCAGGGATTGGGATCTGAACATGCCTTTTGTGGAGAATATGATTCAATCACCAACAATTAGGAAAAAGAAAAATAAATGGTCAAATTATAATAAAGGAAAACAAGTAATTTAAGTTTTTCATAGATATTTAGGGTGTATATTTCTGTTACAGAGTTCATCACATTGTTGGTGGAGCTTCTTGTATCTGTAGGTTTATATTTTTTAACACATCTGGAAATTTTTCAGCCATTATTTCTTCAAATATTTCTCTATTTGATTACCAGCACCCCTTCCCAGGATTTCAACGTGTATGTTGGACCACTTGATATTGAAATTAATCATTGAGACAGCACTTGCTATTTTGAAGCCTTTTATTTCAGATATTGTATTTTCAATTACAGAAATTCTGTTTGGTTCTTTTTAATAGTTTCCATTTATCTCTTCATTATGTTCACATTTTCCTTTAAATCCATGCACACATTTATAATAGCTATTTTAAAGTCCTCATCTGCTAATCCCATCATCTCTGTAATTTATGAATTCCTGTTGACAAATTTTTCTTCTGGTTAGGGGTCATATTTTCTGGCTCCTTCACCTGTCTAGTAATATTTGATTGGCTGATGGACATCATGGATATTACGTTGTTGTATGTCTAAATTCTGCTGTCTTCTTTTTTTAAAGATTTATTTATTTTTATTTATCACCCCCCTTGCTGCTTGTGCTGCTGTGTCCATTCGCTGCGTGTCTTCTCTGTGTCTGCTTATCTCCCCCTTGCTGTGAGGTTTTGCCGCATCAGCCCACGGCGCCGCGAGCCGGCCTGCCCTCACAAGGAGGCGCCGGGAAGCGAACCCGGGGCCTCTCATATGGTAAACGGGTGCTCTATCCATTGCGCCACACCCGCTTCCTGCCGTGAGGTTGCTGCATCAGCCCACCGCACCGCTCAGGCCGGGGTGCCCTCACAAGGAGGCCTCCAGAAGCAAACCCGGGCCTCCCATATGGTAAACGGGGGCTCTATCCACTGAGCCACACCCGCTTCCCTCTGCTGTCTTCTTTTAAAGAATATTGAATTTTGTTCTGGCAGGCAGTTAATTTACTTGAGGATCAATTAGATCTTTTAAGGCTTATTTTTAAGTTCTGTAGGTCAGGCCTAAAGTAATCTAAACTCTAAGGCTATATGAGCCCTATTTCTAATGCTTGCTCTCTGAGGTTGCTACTGAATACCTCATGTGTGTTCAATGTGCTCTTTTCACTCTGGCTGGTCGGAACTTGAACATTTCTCAGCTCTGTGGGAGTTGTTAAGCTTATAGCTTACCAAAGAACACTGGTAATTGTTCTTTGCCTAGAAGTTGTTTTCCCAACTTTGTGGAGTCTCACCCCACACATCTGTAGCTTAGTATTCGGCTAAGGACTCAAGGGCACCCCTTTACAAATTTCTGGAATTCTCTCCCTTTGCTGCTCTCTCCTCTCATACTTTACCCCACAAATTCCACATCACTTTCCCAAACTGCACATTCTGACTCATCATCTCAGAGACTGCTGTTCTCACCTTGGGTTGCTCTCTCTGTGCTGTAGCCAGAAAGTGTCTCTAGTGGGACATATCTCACTTACGATGCTTCTTTCAGCCTATTTTCTGATATCAATTGCTTCATCTACTTTGCCAGTTTTCTGGTTGTTTATGGCAGATGACTAGTCTGGTACTAGTTACTTCATCATGATGAGAAGTAGAAGGTCTACCACATGGTATTCAATCTTTGGTTCTATTTTTTTCCCTACTAGCTAGTGAGATGCTTCAAAGCAGTGACAGGGTCTCCTTAGTCTCTGTATCCTCAATGCCTAACATGGAGTTTAGCACCTGGCAGGCATAATAAATATTGTTGAATGAAAGAATGAATGACTATTGTTAAATGGATCCACAATATTTAGGGCATCTATAGTTAGTTGAGACATTGGTGTAAATATCTAAGAACTTCTGTAACTTGTGCTTTTTTAAGCAACAAAGAACTAACTATTAATCTATAGAAATTAAGTAAATTGGAGATTAATGATAGGATCAGACTAGTTCTATGCCAAGTTTACCTAACATTCCTTATAGCTCTAAGGTGCCAGTATCCAGAAGCAAACATCACATGATTTCAGGGAAATACAGGGCAAGTGATGACAAGTTGTTTTAGATTTAAAAGTATTGGGTGATGTTTTAGCATTCAGTGCATGAAGCTGGCAATGTAATATCTACCTTCAGGGATTTCTTCCTGTAGGCATATAGTAGGATTATATACTTCCAGACTGTAGTTTTATTTACCTTAATCTTTTAAAGGAACCATGGTGGCTTTTCATTTAAATAGCAAGATGCATTCTGTCTAGCTACTTTTCTATGATCAAAAAGTATACTTGCAAAAGAGCAGTACATTCAAACTACTGTAAAGAGCAGAAATGGGAAGGGAAAAGAAGTCCTGCATTTTCATGTTAAAGATTTCTCTCTGAAACCTTTATATAAGACCTGTACAGGAAATGCTGACTAAGAAATATCTGTATTTGGAAGAATGTAGGATTTGTGGAAGTTCCTTACAAATCTATAATGCTTAAAATCCCTGGATATAAGTAAACATCTCCTATAAGTAGAATATCTTTATTCATTATTTAAAGGGTTCTAAAATTCAAAAATATTCCATTGCAAATATTCTTGCTGTCCTGATTTTGTGATAATCAGGGTAGGCTAAACATTTGCTATATTAGAAACCATGCATGTGTCCCAAGGCTAGTTTTTCTCCCTAGGTCTGGTTTTTGGAATGCTGGTGATAAACTAAGTCTGATTTATTATATGACCATCCTGTATGGGAAAAGACTGTAACTTTGGGTATCTTTGGTCAACCTTAAGAGATATAACGGGGACAGATGTGGCTCGGGTGGTTGGGCGTCTGTCTACCATACAGAGGGACCTGGGTTCAATCCCCGGGGCTTCCTGGTAAAAATTTAAAAAAGGAAAAATGTAGAAGGCTCATGGGCCACCAGGCCCCGTGTGCGGGTATGCTGCCAGGCCCCACGAGCTATGCAGCAAGATGATGACCTAACAGGAGAGTGACGCAAGGGAGAGCCAAGACGAGATTCACCGAGAAACCAGGAACTAAGGTGGCACAGGCGGTAGGACGCCTCTGTCCCACATCGGAGGTTCCGAAGATCGAATCCCAGTGAAGACAGGAGGAGAAGGATGAGAAGAGAGAGCAGGAAACAGACACAGAGTCGCCCAGCAAATGGACACAGAAACAGCCAAAACGGGGAGGGGGGCCGTTTAAAAATGGATGAAAGTAAATAAATAAATAAATTCTTTAAAAAAATGTATAGGGGAGGAAGATACGGACTATAGATGGTAGCAATACTTTGAGGGTGCTCTTTCATGATTTGTTAACAAATGTTTCGGTGTTTGTGGTGGGGTGATGTGTGGGAGCCCTGTATGATGTCATGCATGTTTGTTTTGTAAGTTCACGATGTTTACTCAACACTTATAGTTTATGTGTGTTCATATATGAATGATATACTTCAATAAAATTGTTTAAAAAATATTCCAGTCCTACACATACACATATACATATACCACATTATTGATAAATCATTCCTACTCTATAGGTCAATCAGGGCTCATACAATATTTTTGCTATCTTAAGAACCCTTTCAAATCTCATTTGATTCACAGGATTCTTAAAATTCCCTTTTGTTCTTTTTTTGACTGTGTTTCTGGTTTCTTTTGAAGAAAAGCAAGGTTTTTTTTAGGTTAAGAAACTCAGATATGAACTAGATGTCAACTCTGTTGGTTACTTCTAGTTACCTTTAGCAAGTCACCTTTTTATCCTTCTTCTTTGATTATACAACCTACCAAGTGGAAGGCTCTCCACATGAGTGTTAAGGACCCCTGAAATTCTAATACAGGATTAGCAAAAAAATTGGTTCATTATTGAGGTCAGTTTTTCAAAGTGATGGTTGTAATTGTTTAGAGCCTGAGTGAAATGATGTTTAAAGATCGGTGATTTAAGTATGTGTTCAAAACATAGGGCTTTATTTCACTTTGTTTTTTTCCAACATTTCTGCCCTTGGTTTACATTCTCCAGTTAAGAATTTAAGGTGAACCTTTGCCAAAGCCTCAGGTTCCACCTGGTGTGGGGTTGAAACCACATGAAGCCACTGAATTTTGCGTAGTTTCCATTTGAAATGATATATCAGCTTAAATTCTCTTTCAGTGTGAGCCAGTTTTACATGAGACTTGGCCAAGTTTTAGATGAACTTGCTCTGAGTTTTGATTTTTTTATCAAACCCTAAAACGAGGCCCCCAACTTAGTTCTTTCTTTCAAAAAGCTCTCATTACATTGTCCCCAGAGTGTGTATGTAATAGCTACTTGAGGCTGAGGCATGACAACACCTTGGTTTAGTATAATGTGGAAGTGAATTTCTCAGTGACTTGGAACCCATTCTAATTGGGAAACCAGACAGACTCAATAAGAGAGGCTCTAGTGTTTTAGGCATAATACTTTGGGGAAATAATTTCTTTTGAAGTCTCAACAAAGGGGTTTCTAAGTAAAGAGTTCAGAGAGACCAGGTAAATCCATTCATCCCTGTATTTGTACCTTCACCTAGGCATTAATTGTTTAAACAGATATTCATTGAGCACCTACTATATGCTAAGCCCTTTTCTAGATCAGTGAACAAAACAAAACATTCAGAGATGCCGGCCTTCGTGGGATTTTCATTCTAGCAGCCGGAAACAGATAATAAAAAGTAGGCATAGTATATAGATGAATTATATATTGTATATTAGAAAGTCGTAAGTACTATGAAATTTTTAAAAGTAGAACAAGCTTAGGGATCAGGGTAAGTTGCAGTTAAGATTCACAAGGGAAGTCTCATTGAGTAGGTGAGATTTGAACAAAGACTTGATAGAAGTGAGGAAGTAGCAACCAGATCTTGAGGAAGATCATTCCAGAAGAAAGAACAGCCAGAGCAAAACGTCTACCTATATATTAGAGGAACTACAGAGAGACCATTATGACAGAAACAGAGTGGGCAAACAGGAGAGTGGTAGGAAATGAGGGCAAAGTAACAATAGGCCAGAAAATGACCTGTAGGCTATGGTAAGGATTTTGGCTTTTAGTTTGGGTGAAAAGGGCAGCCATTGCTGGAATTTGTACAGAGGGATGAAACTTTCTGATTTATGTTTTAAGAGGCTATCTCTATATGCCATGTTAAGAGTAGACTGTAGATGGACTAGGATAAAATGAAGAGGCTTATTATGAGGCTTATTGAAAGAGAAAAAGTAGTGAAAGTAGTCAGGTGCTTGCTGTTTTTGAAGGTGAGCAAACCGTATTTCCTGATTGACTGGATGTGTTTTTAGAAGAAGAATGGAAAGACTCAAGGGTGATTCCAAGGCTTTGGCCTAAGCTGCTGGAAGGATGGAGTTGCCGTCAACTGAGATGGCATGGCCACATGGTGGAAGAGTTTCCAGGTAGAAGATCCAGCTTTGGAGACTGAGTTTGAGATGTGTATTAGAACTCTAAGTGGAGGTATCCTTGAGTAGGCAGTTAGATGTATGAATCTGGATTTGGTAATAAAGGTTTACATTTGGAAGTCATTAGCATGAGCTCACCAAGGGTGTGAGTATGAGTATAGAAAAAACTAAAGACTAACTTCTGAGATAAATTAAGAAATCAAGAAGAGGGTAGCCTGGCAGAAGATACTGAGAAGGAGCTCCAGTGAAGTAGGAAGAAAACGAAGTGGGGTGTGGTCCTGGTTTTCTGGAAGCTGAATGAAGACAGTGTTTAAAGGAGGGAATGATCAACAGTGTTTGTTTGCTAAGTCTAATTTGATGAGGATTGAGCATTGGACATTGGTTTTATCTACTTGGAGGTCACTGGTGACATGTATGAAGCAACTTTGATGGAGAGGAGGGAGAGTAGGCCTGATCGTAGTGGGCATAAGAGAGAAAGGGAGAAGAGAAACAAAGATAGAAATGTGGCAACTCACTCAAGGAGTTTGCTGCGAGGGAGCAAAGAAATGGGGCAGTAGCTGATGAGAGAAGTAGGGTTAAGAATGTTTTTAAAAGATGGGCAAAAGAATAATATGTTTATAAGCTGATGTGCTTGATATGGAAAATGAGGATTTAGGCAAAAGAGGAAGAATTGCTGGAGCTTTAATTTTGAATGGGTGAGAAGGGATGGAAACTAGTACACAAGTGGAAGAAATAACTTGGATAGTTCTTCTACTGAGATAGATGAGGAGGCAGGATATAGGGAGAAGATGGTGGTAGGCAAGCCAATGTGAGGGACCCTGGGAAGGTTCTCCTCTGATTGATGAAGCTTCCTCAGTGATGTATGAACCATGGTTATCTGCTAAGAGTGAGAGTCAGGGAGAGGTGTGAGGGTGTGAGCAGAGAAGCCGTGGTATAAAATGGACATCTCAGAGAATGGAAGCGTGATTACGTTAAGGGACTACTTGAGGTCCCTGGTACAAATTACAGTGTGAGCCCATTCAGGGTGATTTTGTGGTTTTCTCCAGCCACATTCAGTTGCGCAGATGCAAATATGGCAGGCAGGGAGCTGGATTTAACCGGGGTTGTGGAGTTCCAAGCAAGGATGACCGAGTGAGCGGGGAGCAGGTGGGTTGAGAGTGTTTGCCAGGGACTGATTATGGTGACTGACCATGGGATTGAACCTGGTAAGGAGGGAAGTGAGGGCATCAAGGTGTGAGGGCCGGGAGGATCAAAGGACTGAAGAACCTTGCCGTGTCAAAGTTGTTGGGGTTTGCTTACAGGAAGGAGTGAAATAGAAAGACCCAGAGTAAGGATCAGAGACAGCAAGATGCATGGAATCAAGAAGATGGGAAGGCTGGCAGTTACCAGTGCTGATAAGGCCTGGGGATTGACCCTGAGGGGCTAGAGGAGAGGAGAGGTGGTCTAGAAACCAAGAGGCTATGGTGTTAGAGAGCTCACATCCATGAGCATTGAAGTCTCCAAGAATTTAGACAGGGGTAATACTGGAGGGAGTGACAATAAGCAGAAGTTAAAATCATCTATAAATGAGGGAGAATGTCCTGGGGTCAGTTGATAATAATGAAACTAGTAAGTTATATAATCTGATAACATGAGTTAATTTTCTATAAAATGAGAAAGGAAACATTTAAAAAGGAAGGTAAAGAGGAAGGAAGGGGAGGTGGTGAAGGAGGAAGGGAGAGAAGAAGAACTTAAAAATAATAGCAACAAAAGAACCCATCTGAAATGGTGACCACCTTATACTGTGTGGACAGGAGTATGCATCAGAGTTTCAAGAAATATCTTTCAAGAAAAAACTGATTTCTGTAAAAGGTCATTACATTCCAGAGTGTTGGGTCCAAATGGCTGTTACCTTCAAAAGCTAAATCATGATCTGTTAGTAGATGTCTGAATTTGCCACAGGGCTGCTGATGCAAAGTACCAGAAATGGGTTGGCTTTTATAATGGCGATTTTATTTAGGGTAAAAGCTTATAGTTCCAAGGCTGTGAAATGTGCAAATCAAGGCATCAGCAGAGATACTTCCTCAGGGATCAGCCACGTGGCAAAGCAAGATGGCCACCAGTCTTTGCTGGGGTCCCTGCCTTCCCCTCTAGAATCTACCACATTACCAGACATAGCATAGGGCTTGTCTCTTTCTGGGCCTCCTCTCTCAGTGTCTCGGGGCTTCTCTGCCTTTCTGAAACTGTAGATGAACCTGGAGTCTTCTCTCACATGGCAGGATCAAAAATGGCAGCTTCCTAAAACATGTAACATGGGACTGTGTATAGCATAGTAAAACCTCATGTGAAATATGAATATGGGTAATATTGCATATATAAAATTGTTTTTCTTTGAAACTGAACAAATGTTTTATATGTTAATGTTACAAGATGTTAATATCAGGCAAAAAAAAATTAAAATATTATGCTAAGTGAAAGAAACCAGACACAAAGTACTACATATTGTATGATTCCATTTAAATAAAATGTAAATATAAATCAATTTATAAAGATGGGGAAAAAACAGTAGCTTCCTTTCTCTCTGTGTCTCTGTTTATATCAGACCCAGCAAGAAGGTGGAGACCCAAGCTGGCTCATGCCTCATTGAAGTAGTCTGATTAAAAGGCCCCATACCCACAGGAATGGATTAATCTAAAAACATATATTTCTTTTTGGGATTCATAAAAGAACTTCAAACTGTCACACTGGAATTGCATCAATATTGATAGTATTAATGTAGACTAGAACAAGAAAACAGAGCTGTTTGTAACCTTCGAGGCTGTATTTCCCCCAGAAACAAGTTGTATTTTTATTTTTCGCTGGGTCTACATTCCAACTGTTCTCAATTAGGAGTTTTAATAAAAAGGCATTTTCTGCAGCTGTGTTAAGGATAATGCAAAATAAATAACAGAGTTCAAAGATTTTTTTTTTCAATGAAAAAATATATATCCTATTACCCAGGTATAAACCTTAGAATACAAGTTTACCCAAAGCCCAAACAGAACAACCAAACTACAGGCGCTCAGACTGGCCCAGCTTGTAGCAGAGAAACAACTTTCATCCTTACTCCACCATAACCAATCTCCTCCATCCTATCCATATTTCTCTACTAAAAAGGAACTTCAGAGAGAGACAAAAAAAATCCCCATAGTAGAAAGACAAAGAGCATTTCTGATGAGCAAAATGGCCACATTTTGCCTATATATATAAACCAGTGATCATAAATGTGTGGCTCACTGGCCAAGAGTAGCCTCCAGTGTGTTTTCTTTGTCCAGGACAAGTGAATTTTTCAAATGACAAATTTGAATAATTTTAGATAGTATATGACTCACACCGCTCTATGTTGTATTATGGCCACCGAGGGCATTTACCTTTCCTGCATGACCCAATAAGGCATTTACCCAATGGTTAACCCCCAAATCCCTTTTGCATCATCACTCTGGATATAACAAGGAGCTTTCTCTGCTAGGTAAAAGCAATGTCATCCTTAGAGGCAGAGGAACTGTACAAGTCAGTAAACACTGTGGTAGATGGAACTGTGTACCCCAATTTAGACATGTTAATCCACATTCCTGTGGGTATGAACCCATTGTAAATAACATCTCTTATAGATGTTATTTTTAGTTAAGGTGTGGCCCAACAGAAGAGAAAATCACAGGAAGGAGCCAGGGGAGACTGGAAAAGCAGGGAGAGTGGAGGGAACTTTGCCATGTGCCTTGAGGCAGGGATTCAAGCTAAGGAACACTAAGGATTGCAGCAAGCCAGCATTGGAATGCTACCAACCTGGGGGTGGGGGTGGAGAGCAAGCCTTCCAGCCTCTGAAACCATGAGACAATAAATTCCTACCACCAGTTGTGTGGTATTTGTCTTAGCAGCCTTGCAAACTAAGACAAACACTTAAAGGAGGAGGACTAAATTTGACTATTCATTGCATTCTGTTCGGGTATTACCCAGTTGTGTTTGAGCAAGTCTGCAATAAAAAGAAACGTTCCTTCATATATTTTCAGAAAGATGAAAGAGTAGAAATGCTTATGTTTTTTTCTATGCCTACCTAGTTTTTCACAAAGCTTGTCATGGTAAGATAATTTTATTACCAACTTAGGTTCAGAATATGCCCTCCAAATTGACAAGAAACAAATATGATGAGTACTTTTAAAACTCTTAGAAATATAATTTTCATTTTCAGGGCCACTGAAATATAACAAGGACTTAAGTACATTTTGATGCTGATGCTAGCTGATGATAGGGTTTAGTGCATGAGATAATATTCAAACGTGGGGAATTTCAGGAAGGACTACAAAGAAATTTAGTTGGGAAAGAAATGATTTTAAACAAACACATGATGATTTTCCTTAAACATTTTTAAAAAATTTTAAGCATCCTTTCATTCACTCAATAAACTTTTATTGAACACTATGTTCCAATTACAAGTCTAAACCAATAGTGTTGTCTTATAGCAGGTAAATAAAGTATGATATTTGTATGTATAAATGAAAGTGTTATATAAGACATCACAATATGACACTAAATTTAAGTAATGTTGGAAAATACATGTTCAGTTGGGTCCACAACTGGAAAGTGAAATGAGAAAGAGTTAGACAAGACGAGTAAGTAATGATTTGAAAATCATCACATCTGATGCAAGATGTGGAGGTACAGAATTTAAGACTGGCTGCTCTAAATAACTATTAGGAAATAAAGTGATATTCTTGCAGTAACAATGTGAATTTCTCTGTATCCAGTGTGGATAAGGCAAAGCATCTTGATACGATTGGAGACTGTCTTCTTAGCACTTTTATTTGGTGTGTCCTACATTAATTTGACTTGTTCACATGTCACTTTACAATTTTCCTTTAGGTATTATTCAAGGTCCTTAAGGGCAAAGTCACCTATGTAGTTGTTTCAGTTTAACCAAGTTATGAAACACATAATCTGTTATACAAAGTGTCCTGCCAAAACATAGCTTAGAGAAAGGAAGGGAAGTTTTAAGAAAGATTTTAGCATGACACTGATTCAGCAAATACACCTGTGGTGGTTTGGAGCTATATGTATCCCAGAAAAACATGTTCTTAAATTTAATCCATTCCTGTGGGTGTGAACCCGTTGGAAATAGGACTCTTTGATGAGGTTACTTCAGGTAAGGTGTGTCCCACCTCAATCAGGATGAGTCTTAATCCTATTACTGGAATTCTTTATAAGTAGAATGAAACTCAGAGAGAAAGCCATGGAAGCAAGAAGCTAAAATTCGATGGAACCTGGAAGAGAAGGGAGAGGAAAGGAGAGCTGCCATGTGCATTGCTATGTGACAGACGACCAAGGATCACCAGCAGCTGGCCCCAGAAGGCTAGTCTTCAGGAAGAAAGCATTGCCTCAATGACATCTTGATTTAGACTTTCTTTTAGAATCAAAACCATGAGCTAATAAATTCCCATTGTTTAAGCCAGTCCACTGCATGGCATTTGCTTCAACAGCCAAGGAATCTAAAGCAATTCTCAAATTTTCATTCAGTTTTCTAGAATTATAGTTATGCACAAACCTGGGTAAATCATTACCTTTTTAAAAAATATTTTTATTACAGAGGTTGTGAACTTACAAATCAATCATGCACATGTGTAGAATTCCCATACAATACCCCTTCACCAACATACCACATTGTGGTGGAACATATGTTACAGATATGAGATAATATCATCAGTCTATTGTCACCAACCATGGTCCATAGCGTACGTTTGGCACACTTTTTCCATGCCCCTCCATTATCAACATAGTACATCTTTGGCATTGATGCAAGAATATTATAGTATTGCTGTTAACCACAGTCTGTAGGTCACACCAATTGTAGTTTTCTCATGCTTCTCCACATACACACCACCCTGCAATAGTGACGTACATCTGCTCTAGCTCACAGAAGGACACTCTTGCATCTGTACCATCAACCACAATTCTCATCCACCTCTGGGTTCACTGTGTTATTCAGTCCGTAGATGATTATTTAGCTTTCTTTCAATTTACCTTTACTTCCCCAGACTACCCTCCTCAGCCACAATCCCATTTATAAGCCAGCTGCTGCTCATTATAATGTATTATCATCAACTCTATCCATTTCCACACTTTCACAGTCAAGTTAATTAAAATTTCTACATACATTAAGCATCAGTAGTTCTTCTCAACCCTCCTTTTATCTTCTAATAACCTATACTCTAAGTTTTAACTCCTTGTGTTTATTCTTCATATTTAGTTCATATTAATGAGACCATGCAATATTTGTCCTTTTGTGTCTGGCTTACTTTGCTTAGTATAATGTCTTCAAGATTCATCCATGTTATCACATGTGTCCCAATTTCATTTCTTCCTGCTGCAGCATAGTATTCCATCGTATGTATATACCACATTTTGTTTATCCATTCATCAGCTGATGGACACTTAGGTTGTTTCCATCTTTTGGCAATTGTGAATAATGCCGCTGTGAACATCGGCGTGCAAGATGTCTGTTCATGTCATAGTTTTTAGTTCTTCTGGATATATTCCTAGTAGAGGAATTACTGGATCATATGGCAGTTCTATATTTAGCTTCCTGAGGAACTGCCAAACTGTCTTGCACAGAGGCTGTACCATTTTACAATCCCACCAACAGTGAAAGTGAAGGAGTGTTCCTATTTCTCCACATCCTCTCCAGCACTTATTGTTGTCTGTTTTTTTAATAATGGCCATTCTATGTAGTGTTAGATGATACCTCATTGCTGTTTTGATTTGCATTTCCCTAATAGCTAGTGATATGGAACATTTTTTCATGTGCTTTTTGGCCATTTGTATTTCCTCTTTGGAGAAATGTCTATTTAAATCTTTTGCCCATTTTAAAAATTGGATTGCTTGCTCTTTTATTATTCAGTTGTATGATCTCTTTATATAGAATGAAAATCAAGCCCTTATCGGATATGTGGTTTTCAAATATTTTCTCCCATTGAGTGGGCTGCCTTTTCACCTTCTTAATGAAGTCCTTTGAATCACAGAAGTGTTTGAGTTTGAGGAGGTCCCATTTATCCATGTTTTCTTTCATTGCTCGTGCTTTCAGTGTAAGTTTTAAGAATCCACCACCTACCACCAGGTCTTGAAGATGTTTCCCTGCATTTTCTTCTAGCAACTTTTTGGTACTCACTTATATATTTAGGTCTTTGATCCATTTTGTGTTAATTTTTGTATAAGGTGTGAGATAGGGGTCTTCTTTCTTCTCGCTATGGATATCCAGTTTTCCCAGCACCATTGGTTGAATAGACTGTTCTGTCCCAGCTGGGTGTGTTTGACAGGCTTTTCAAAAATCACTTGGCCATAGATGTGAGGGTCTGTTTCTGAACCATCGGTTCAGTTCCATTGGTCTATGTGTCTATCTTTATGCCAATCCATGCTGTTTTTACCACCGTAGCTGGGTAATATGATTTAAAGTCTGGAAGTGAGAGTCCTCCAAGTTTACTTTTTCCTTTTTAAGATGTTTCTGGCTATTCAGGGCCTCTTACCCTTCCAGATAAATTTGATAATTGTGGTTTCCATTTGTTTAAAAAATGCTGGTGGAATTTTTATTGGAATTGCATTGAATCTGTATGTCAATTTGGGTAGAACTGACATCTTGATATTTAGTCTTCCAATCCATGAACATGGAATATTATTCCAATTATTTAGGTTTTTTAAAAATTTCTTTTACCAACGCATTGTAGTTTTCTGAATACAAGTGCTTTACATCCTTGGTTAAGTTTATTCCTAAATATTTGATTCTTTTAGTTGCTATTATAAACGGAATTTTTTTCCTGACTTCCCCCTCAGATTGCACATTACAATTGTATAGAAACACCACTGATTTTTGCATATTGATCTTGTATCCTGACACTCTACTGAAATCGTTTATTAGCTCTAGCAGCTTTGTTGTAGATTTTTCAGGACTTTCTAGATATAGGATCATATCATCTGTGAATAGTGAAAAAGTTTTACTTTTTCCTTTCCAATTTGAATGCCTTTAATTTCTTTTTCTTTCCTGGTTACTCTAGCTAGAACCTCTAGCACTATATTGAGCAACAGTGGTGACAATGGGCATCCTTGTCTTGTCCCTGATCTCAATGAGAAAGCTTTCAGTCTTTCACCATCGAGTACAATGTTAGCTGTGGGTTTTTCATATATGGCCTGTATCATGTTGAGAAAGTGTCCTTCAATTCCTATATTTTGTAATATTTTAATCAAGAAGGCTTCTGTATTTTGTCAAATGCCTTTATTGCATCAATCGATAAGATCATGTGGTTTTTCTTTGATTTATTATTCCTTGTCTCTAATAATGTTTTGTTTTTAAAGTCTATATCATCTAATATAAGTATAGCAACCCCAGCTTTTTTTTGGTTACCACATGCATGGAATATCTTTTTCTAACCTTTTACTTTCAATCTATTGGTATACTTGGGTCTAAGGTGAGTCTCTTGCAGAAAGCATATAGATGGCTCATATTTTTTTATCCATTCTGCCAGTGTGTCTTTTGACTGGGAAGTTTAATCCATTAACATTCAATATTATTACTGTAAAGGCAGTTCTTATTTCATCCATTTTGATCTTTGGGTTTTATCTGTCATTTTATTTTCACCACTCTTTTGACACTTTTAATTACTGTTAATTATATATCATCATTTCTAGACTCTCTTCCAAGCCTCTCTCTCCTGTCTTTTCTTTTCAGGCTGTAACACTCCCTTTAGTATTTCCTGCAAAGCCAGTCTTTTTGTTATAAACTCTCTCAGTTTCTGTTTATCTGTGAATATTCTAATCTCACTCTCATTTTTGAAAGATATTCTTGCTGGATATAAAATTCTTGGCTGGCAGTTTTTCTCTTGCAATATCTTAAATATATCATACCATTGCCTTCTTGCCTCCATGGTTTCTGATGAGAAATTGGCACTTAATCTTTTGGGGGTATCCCTTATATATTATGCATTGCTTTTCCCTTGCTGCTCTCAGAATTCTCACTTTGTCTTTGGCATTTGACATTCTGATTAGTATATGTCTCAGAGTTTTTCTATTCAGATTTGGATGGGATTATGTTGTACTTCTTGGACACGGATATCTGTGTTCTCCAATAGGGTTGGGAAATTTTCCAACATTATTTCTTCAAATATTCTTTCTGCTGCTTTTCCCTTCTCTTCTTCTGGGACAACCATGACATGTATGTTTGCACGTCTCTTTCTGTCATTTATTTCCCTGAGACCTTGTTCAATTTTTTCCATTCTTTTCTTTATCTGTTCTTTTGTATGTTTGCTATCGGAGGCCATGTCTTCGAGCTCACTGATTCTTTCTTCTGCCTCCTCAAATCTGATGTTAAATCCCTCCAGTGTATTTTCAATTTCATTTATTGCACCTTTCATTCCCATGAAGTCTGCCATTTTTCTGTGTATGCTTTCAAATTCTTATTTGTGCTCTCCCAGTGTCTTCTTAATATCCTTAATCTCTTTAGCCATCTCATTGAATTTATTAAGGAGATTTGTTTGAACATCTATGATTAGTTGTCTCAACTCCTTTATGTCATCTGCAGGCTTATCTTCTTCCTTTAACTGGGCCATATCTTCCTGTTTCTTGGTATGGATTGTAATTTTTTGTTGGTGTTTTCGCATCTGCCTTGCTAAATGTATTTATTCTTGGTGCAGTTTCTCCCTTTAGTTTAGACCTTTCTTGTCTTTTTCTCCCTTGCTGGTTGTGTAGTAGGAGCCAAGGATGTAGCTGGTGCTGTGGAGGCTGAGGCTGCCCACGTTGCCCCAGGTATTGATGAAGCTTCTCCCACCTTTCTCCTCTGTCAGGGGTAGGGACAGAGCTGCAGCCATGTGTAATAATCCAAGTTGGGCAGGACAAGACTGTCTGTAGTTGCCCAGAGAGACTGATAAAGCTTCACACCCCTTCCTCCCCTACCTTGGGCAGGGATGGAGCTATAGTAGTGTGCAACAATCTATGCCATGCGGGTCCAAAATTATCACAGTTGCTAAGGTAAACTGATGTAGCACCAGATACCCTCCCTGCTGGGGGTGGGGTTGGACCCTCTGGAGTGCCCAACAATCTAATCTGTGTGGGCCGAATACACCTGCAGTTGCCTTGAGAAGCTGAGGGAGTACTGTCCCTTCTGTCCTTTAGGGGGTGGGAACAGAACCACCAACACCCAACAGTTCAGTCCCTGTAGGCCGAAAGTACCTGCCATTGCCTGGAGAGGCTGAGAAAATACCAGTCCCCTCCTATCCTATTATGGCATGGGGTTGGATCCACAGGAGCCCAACAGTTCAGTCCCTGTAGGCTGAAAGTACCCGCTGTTGTCTGGAGAGGCTGTGGAGACACTAGCCTCCTCCTATCCTATTGGGGGTGGGGGTGGATCATTAGGCATCCAACAGTCCAGTCCATGCAGGCCAAAGGTTTCTGCTGTTGCCTGAAAAGGCTGAGGAAACACCAGCCCCCTCCTTTCCTATTGGGGAGTGAGGGTGGATCCAGAAGTACCCACCAGTCCAGGCTCTGTGGGCCAAAAGCACCTGCAGTTACCCAGAGAGTCTGGGCAAACACAGTCTGTCTCTTGTCCTATTGGGGATGGGGGTGGAGCCACAGGTGCCCTATGGTCAGGTTTGTGCAGGCCCAAACTACCTGAAGTTGCCCTGAGAGGCTGAGGGAACACCAGCCCCCTTCTGTCCAATGGGGGGCAAAGGTGGAGATGGACTCAAAGGCACTCAACAAACCAGTTCGTGTGGGCTGAAAACACCTGCCATTGTGTGAGGATACCCAGCTCCTCTCCTACCCTATTGGGGTGTGGGGATGCAGCCCCAGGTGTATGACTATTCAGTCTGTGCCAGCCAATAGCACCTGCAGTTGCCTGGAGAGCCTGTTGCAGGTCCTGCCAGCTTCCTCTCTGCTGGAGGTGGGGCTGGAGCCTAGGCTAGAGCTGCAGTCTGATCTTGGTGGAAAGAAGCCAGTCCCTGAGTTCACTGTGATTTTCAGTCAGCCGGGCTTCCCCTCATGCCAGGGGCGGAGTCAAAATGGCTGCTACCAGCCTCTTTCCAACTTAGGCAGGTTCAAACCCTAGCTGTTACTAGGATTATACTTTAGCCAGCTGAGTCCACTAATCAGTAGCTGAAGTCGGTGGACAACCGTCTCTTCCTTCCCCATTTATGGGAAATGGAGCTTTTAATTCCAGCCACGGAATAGCTCCTGAGGCAGCTTGCGCCGCTAGAGTAGGATGGGTACCGGCCTCTGTGGCGTGGTTTGTAGTTTCCCAGAGAGGTGGTGCAGGGACCCCCCAGCTTGCTCCCTGCCAGAGGTGGGACTGGGGTTTAGGCTAGAACTGCAATCAAATCTGGGTGGAAAGAAGCCAGTCCTTACCAGCACTGTGATTTTGGTCAGCCCCACTTCCCCTCATGTTGGGGGCAGAGTCAAAATGGCGGCTACTGGCCTCCTTCTGACCTAGACAGGCTCAAAGTTTAGTAGTTACTAGGATTATACTTTAGCCCGCCGAATTTACTAATCAGTAGCTGAAGTTGGTGCCACACCGTGTCTTCCTCCCCCCGTTTTTTGGGAAATGGCGCTTCCAACTCCAGCCACGGAATAGCTCCCGAGGCAGCTTGCGCATGGGCACTGACCTCCTCTGCGTGGAGGGCTCTACTCACGAATCTTCTCTGCAGATGTGTAGTCTCCTCCTTCCATACTTTCAAGGATGTTGCAGGAGGCTCTTCTGGTCTTCTGGAGGCCCCAAACAGGTGCTTTAGATAGCTCTGGGTGATAACTAACTGCCCTGTAGCACAAACTGACTCCAGGAGCTCCTTACTCTGCAGCCATCTTGGCTTCCCCACTCCCCCATTACTTTTTATATAAAGTAACATTTTGCCAAAATTAGATTCTTTCTCCTTTCTCCTACCAGAAATTATCAAGGTGCCCAATAATGTGCTGCTTTTTGTTTTACACTGAAATTATAAACAAGAAAATCCTTAGAAAGTTGTGGAACACTGGTGTATAAAAGGAGTCCAATTTAAACATCGATGGTATAGGCTTGCTTTATGGCAATAATAAACTGTATCTTCACATAGAAAAAGGACCGGAAATCTCTGAAGGATGGTAGTTAGTGCTTTCTTTGTATAGTGGTGGATTTATTGCCTCTTTTTATGGCTTTGCATGTTCTCTTACTGTGACAGAAGACCATTCAGAAGTGAATGACACCTATACAGACTCTGTGCCTGCAAAAGCAATTTGTAGTCATTATCTTGGTGGCAGCTCTGGGGAGATGATCAGATTTTCGTATTTTTATAATTAAGCCATATTCCATTCTTGATGCCAGATGAATATGTGAAGAAATTTCCAGGAAGTCAGGAATGGCACCTTGGACAGGTTCTGTACCAATTTCAGCCCACAGATACTCAGAAGGTGCTTGGTGAGACTAAGCCATTTGATTGTTACTCATGTCGTAAGTTCAGTTTTGTAGTGGAAATGAAGCCTATTTTCTTTTGGGATGAAATGGAGAACGGTGGCCAGGTAGAATTTCCCTGGAGTAATTTTCCTTTCCATGTTTATGAGTTAATGTCATTGTCTGTGGTGAGGACTGGCAAGATGACAGCAGGTGAGTTGTTTAAAAAATCACTAAACCAGGGAAACTTTCTTCTTTGTACTTTTCTAAGAAATGAGTTTAGGAGAAAGAAATATTCAGTTGGGAAGAGAACATTGAGTAGAGGGTTTTAATAAATTCGGCTATGGCTTGTGCTTTACTAGAAGTAGCAACAGTGTTATAAGTTACAGTAGGCTTCCTATGCAGCCAACACTGTGCAAAAGGGCTTTTGTGGACTTCATCTGAAACAGCATATCTCAAATGATTCATTCATTTAGCAAATAGCAATGCCAGGCTTATATGTGCAGACTTTTGTTCTAGGCGCTGGAATGTAGGTTGTGATAAACAAGACGCTGGCCCCATGAGGCTTACATCCTAGTATGACCACAATATGGTCACAGTGTGAGCCAACTTTATCACCACAAATAACACCCACTGAAGCTCCCTGGCTGTGCGATTACCAGAGGCTGTTCATCTTTAAAGGGGGTGAAGAACAATCTTTTGCAGCTTGGTATAGATTTCTGGAAACCCTTCAGTGTGTGTTAATTCTATTGTTAGAATATAATGTATTTCTGAAAAATGATTAGAAATTAATAATGAAAAATAATAAGCAGTAAAGTTTATAGGTACAAACTTCTACCTAAGGAAATGCCTGGCTCTCACCTGCCTTGACAGCTTAGGGCAATAAGAATTTCCCAGCGTCCTCCTCACGAGGCCGGATTCAGAGGTACAGATAATATCCAGACAGAACTCGCCTTCAAGCTCCTCTAAACATTAAGGACTCCTCTAAGGCTATTGGCTGTTTGGGTACAAAGGAGAATCTAAATTTAAGAAATATTTTCCCAAAGATCAATCCTTCTTTTCTTAAATTTTATGTTACTAGTTAATCTGCTAAAAGGATTGGCTTTTAAATTTATGAGTCAATCTTTAAACATGCTTCTATTTAGAAATATTTTATTTCCTGAAGGTCATAAAGAGAGATTAATTGAGTTCTACTCAAGTTATGGAATTAGCTTCATGGGAAAGATAGCAAATAAGTAAGTAAATAAATAATTACAATCTCTTGTAAGAATCTAAAAGATAGGAGTAATCTAAAATTCCTTTAAAGTCTAGAAATACAAGTAATAAAATGTCACTGTGTTCTTGTTTGGCATCACCTAATAACCTGATGTTCTTGTAAACTCACCTCAGGTTTCCAAGGATGACATCTCATGCAAGCAAGGTGATAAGTACTTTTCAATACAGATGCTGCAAAAACAAACAGAGCTTATGTTTAATGCCTTATTTTGAACAGCTTACAACCATATTATGAATCTGTAAACAGGAAATATGTAAAGAGAAAATAAGCAAAAAGCAAAACAAAATTAAAAAAAACTCAACCCTTGAGCTAGCAGATTGTTCTTTAGAAAGCCTTGTAGTAGAATCCAAAATAATACAAAAACCTTACAATAGCCGTGTCATTGGGGGCAAGTGAAAAGACAAGGTGAATGAGCAGGAGAGCAAGGGGAAAGAACTGGAGGTCAGAAAGGACAAAGGGCTCTGCAGAGGGAACGAAAGACTTCATCCCAGATGCCCCAAGACAGAGGATGGCTGGTGTCAGTGGGGGGTCCTTGGAGCTTAGGGACTAAGCAGGCACATGGCTTTGGTTTACTTAAAATACCAGTTACACAAAAACCAAAATTGTAGGTATCTCTAACATGTATTTCTTCACATTTTCCTAAAGAAATAAGAGAGAAGAGAGGGATAGATATATAGATTAAATAAAAATAAACAACCATTGTCCATACAGATTTAAAGGCTTAAAAATAAATGCAATTCTCATTGTGTGGTTTCTACCCATTTGGTGTGGGAGCACTTATGTGTGTGTTTCTTTTTCTTTAGAGTTGCAGGGAAAATGCATGATTAAAAATGATTCTTGAATAACAAAATCCTTATGTGTATCACTGGGGTAGAGGCAGGTAGGGACAAGGATGGAGGAAATGAGAAAGAAGGAATTTGCGCATAGTTTGCTATTACCCCCAATAAAATGCAGAATAAAAATGTGCTATATCCAGCCAGTTTCTTGCTTTCCCAGTAACTCTTTTGTGTCCAACTGCACAGTCTCTATCTTCCTCTAATCCTTTCAATCTTCTTGCCCTCTGCCCCTCCATGACCTTTGGCACATTGCCTCCTGACCTTAAAAATGAGGAGAGGAGTCCAGAGTTTCGGGAGTGATTTTGATGGAACCACCTGCTGTTCTGTTCAATCCTTTCCCCCACTCCTGAATGGCAGAGCGTATAAATATGCTAATAGTCCGAACCACACTAAATCCCCAAGCCAGCAGTTCCTGAATTAGTTTGATGCCCTAGACCCTTCCACCACTATCCAAAGAAGAATGGGAATGGAAGGGTTTGTAGACCATAGTGGATTCTGATTCCCTCTTTCATAAGGAAAAAAAATGGAGAAGTCAGACTAAATTCACAAAAGTAGCCAAGATTAGATGAATCTTGAATTTTTCTCCTATAATACTTGGTTTTCTTTCATTATACTAGTGAACTCTGACTAGAAAACTGGAATAGTTGGTTACCTAAACTTTTTTTGTTTGTTTTTGTTTGTTTGTTTTTTGAGGTACCAGGGCCAGGGATTGAACCAGCCCAGGACCTCGTTATGTGGGAAGCCAGCACTCAAACCACTGAGCCACACGGCTCCCCTGAGTTGTTTTTTTTGTATGTTTGCTTGTTGTTTTTTTTTGTTGTTTTTTTTTTAGGAGGTGCTTCCCATATGGTAAGCAGGCACTGAACCACTTGAGCCACATCCACTCCCTACCTAAACCTTTGCTTTTAAAATCTGACTTTCAGACATGCAACTCTTAGAAAACAGGGTCATATCAATGGATACTGAGATAGAGTGTCAGTCAGTTATGGGAATGAAGTAAGGCAACCATAGAACTACTTTTTGTGCTATCTGTACTGATGAGACTTAAATGCAGTTGGTGCAGGCAGAGAAGAAAGCAGGCAAGATATCTGAGGAACCACAGCAGTTCTCTCACGTAGCACTTGCTCATTTGTTTCAGGTTTAGCATTCAATTTGGAAAATGTTTTAGTTGACTAAATGAAGGGTGCATGAATTCATGGATCATGGGAGAAAGAAGAAGAAACTATGACAAGGTTAAAATGTTTAGTTAGTAGAAGTAAGTAATAAAAATAATATTTATTGGGAGCTGTCTATGCACCACCTACTCTCCAAAGCTCTTTACATATATTAGGTTATTTAAACACCACAAAATCCATGAGCTCCATTATCATTCCAATTTTACTAATGAGGAAACTGAAGTATAGGAAGTTTAGCTTCTCCCAGGTCTTAAAGTTAGCAAGTAGCTGAGCCCAAAACGGAACCCAGCTCATCTGCCCCCAAAGCCCATGCTTCTTCTAAAACACTATGCTAGATGCTAAAAGTGTGCTAGTATATATGAAAGGGAGAAGAGGTAAAACCCTTCTGAAGAAGCCCTTAGAATATTCCTTCAGACTGTTGCTAACATAGCTGCTAAATTTTCGGGACACCTCTGCTCTATTCTTAGGAAATATCAATAGTTAGGACCATAACTCTAACTACAAAACTGAAAGATGACTTCAGTCATTCATGAAATCAATCTTTTTAAGAAGCTTATTGTATTTGTTATCCATTGCTGCATACAAAATTACCCTAAAATATAAGTGGCTTAAAACAATCATAAATATTTATTATTTAACACAGTTTCTATGTGTCAGGCATTTGGGAGTAGGTTGACTGGGTGGTTCTGGCTCAGGGTCTTCCATGAGGTTGGGGTCCAAGATGTTGACCAGGTTTGCCAGGGGATTCTCTGGG